>JAQSNX010009083.1:0-14092 GCA_029532605.1 Oreochromis grahami
AAGGCCCTAATTTTTGATCTTAGTTGTCATGGTGAAGTGAATATTGCAAAAAAAAAAAAAAGAAAAAGCCAGAAAATCCCCTAAGTCACCAGATTCATCTTCCAGGAATGTCTCTACAAAACATCACTAGTCGACATTCATTAGTCATTAGGATGTTTCAGTTTGTACCAAAGTGGTTGTCTTATTTGACACTAATTACATAACAATGGCACTTGCAAAAAGTATCACAGAAAAATTAGCGATAACATTTTGAAACAGGAAAAAAATTTTAAGAAAATACAGGATAGGAAATACATCTAGGCTTTTGAATGAAAAATATCTAAATGCAGTGTGACAGAAGCAAATGGGAGCTCAAAGTCAGTTTTCCCAGTCTTGCAGCATTGAGCACAGCAAAAACATCATGTCAAAGCTGAACTTGTCAAAGTTTGGGGAGGGTCAAGTTTTTTTGACTGAATGGTACTGAAGGATTGTTGGGCCGTGTCAGAGTCGGTCAAAGATCATACAAACCGGATTCCAAAAAAGTTGGGACACTAAACAAATTGTGAATAAAAACTGTAATGCAATGATGTGGAGATGGCAAATGTGAATATTCCATTCAGAACAGAACGTAGGTGACAGATCAAAGTTTATTCCAAGAAAATGTATCATTTTAAAGGAAAAATATGTTGATTCAAAATTTCACAGTGTCAACAAATCCCAAAAAAGTTGGGACAAGTAGCAATAAGAGGCTGGAAAAAGTAAATGTGAGCATAACGAAGAGCTGGAAGACCAATTAACACTAATTAGGTTAATTGGCAACATGATTGGGTATAAAAGAGCTTCTCAGAGCGGCAGTGTCCCTCAGAAGCCAAGATGGGTAGAAGGATCACCCATTCCCACAATGTTGCGCAGAAAGATAGTGGAGCAATATCAGAAAGGTGTTACCCAGCGAAAAATTGCAAAGACTTTGCAGTTATCATCATCAACTGTGCATAACATCATCCGAAGATTCAGAGAATCTGGAACAATCTCTGTGCGTAAGGGTCAAGGGCGTAAACCCATACTGGACGCCCGTGATCTCCGGGCCCTTAAACGACACTGCACCACAAACAGGAATGCTACTGTAAAGGGAAATCACAGAATGGGCTCAGGAATACTTCCAGAAACCATTGTCAGTGAACACAATCCACCGTGCCATCCGCCGTTGCCAGCTGAAACTCTACAGTGCAAAAGAAGAAGCCATTTCTAAGCAAGATCCACAAGCTCAGGCGTTTTTCACTGGGCCAGGGATCATGTAAAATGGAGCGTGGCAAAATGGAAGACTGTTGAGTCTTTATTTCCCCAAGTTTTTTTTAAAACTTTATTTAAAAAAAATGAGTATACAACATACAAAACAGATAAAGTATAAAAACAACAGAACATGAACACAAAAGTCGGGGGAAAAAAGTTACAAGAATACACGCAAAAATTCATATATATATTGTTTTGAGAGCCTTTTTGTTGGTAGAGTCTATATTGATTGTATATACTTTTAAACCCCTTAAAAAAGGGGAAAAAATGGTGTTTTGTTTGTAAACTTACATTTAGGGATAAAGAATTTAGCAAAAAGTTTTAAACAAATTTATCAAAAAAAACATTTATCTTTCCCTTTGGGGAATTTAAAAAAACAGAATAAAACTTTTTTACTGGGAAACAAAATTCCCTTAAAATGTGGACAAAACAAACCTGCTAAATTTTCCAGAATTTTGTGTAAAAAAAACAGTCCCAAAAAAAGATGTGTCACAGTTTCTGGATGATCCCCACAGAAAGTACAGTTAGTATTTATGTTTTTTTAAATTTTACCATGTAGTGACTGGCTGGATAACATTTATGCAGAATTTTAAATGAGACTTCCTTCACCTTTTTTCAATCAAATATTTAGGGGGGATCTTTCCAGACTGTCTTCCACTTGATATCTGGAACATTTTTGGTTCCAGAAGATATTACATATGGAGAAAAACACATTTTTAAAAATTATTCTCTATTGCTTTTAAACCAATTTCCCCTTAAAAGAATTTTCCCTTTTGGGTTTACCCAGCTGTATCAGGGAGAGTGACTGAGGTAGATATTGAGCTGTCATTTTTTTATATAACATTAAGTCCTAGGGATGCCCCCAAAGCACCATTGAGAATTCCTGAACACTAAATTTGGAAAATTATATAGTGCAATAAAGTCATTGTAAGTAAAAGTTTTTCCCTTTTTTTAAACCAGCTGAGCCCCCCAAAGGATCCCATTTTGGCCCCAAGTTTCCAGGAAAGTGATTTATTTTTAAAAAAAAATATCTCTGTTGTTCCAGATAAAAGGGATTTGTGAGGTGAGAAGTTTTTTTAAAAATGAGGGTTAAAGGGGAAAGCACCCTGCTTATGGAAGGATGAAAGTTTTACAGGGAGTTTCTCAACATTGTAATTACAATTTAAAAAGTTAAGCCACCAAAAAGAGAGAAAACATGATATGGAAAATTTCCCCAAAGAGGTAGGATTTTTAAAAAAAGTTTAGCCCAATTTTAAATTTTTAAAAATGTTATTTAAAGAAAAATCTTAAAAAGTTAAACTACCCGCTTTTAAATTATTTATCCAAAAGTTTTTTAAACATAAGTAAGGGGTTTTTTCCCTATAAAATTAAAAGCATACGGTTAAAATTTTTTAATTTTTTTATCCATGTAAGGGAGAACAGCATATGTTAATCTATATCCCTTCAGCTTTAGTAATCCCCTCTACCTTTCAAAAGCAAGTCCCTTTGCAGCCACTGGTTGAACTTTTTTTAGGGTTTTTTAAATTTTGGGGTGAAGTTTGAGGAGCATTTTTTATTTTTGGTCTTTGGATATTAACAGTCCCAAGATGTGACTTCTTTGTTTAAAAAAATATTACAGATAGTATTTGCAGGGGCAGCTTTAATTGGTAGTAACTCACACTTTTTTAAAATTTTTGGGATAAACCCCCGAGGCCTCAGAAAATTTAATTACATAAGAGCTGGGGGGATTTGGGTTTTCATTCTTCAAGAAGAGTGTGGTGTCATCGGTAACTGGTGATACGAGCTCCTTATCAGCTAAAGGTGATTCCTTGTACAACACTGTTTGAATATTAGTTGGAAAAAATTTGTGTACAAGTAAAAAAAATGGGGAAAAAGGGCATCCTTGGCCGTACCACGTTTCAGGTCAAATCTCGGGGGGGGAGCCGTTAATCATTTTAATAGAACTATTGCCATTTTTGTATAAGGTTTTGAAACTTTTCAGAAAAATTCACCAAAACCAAAATTTTTTCCAAAGAAGGGGAAAATAAATTGATAGTCAAAAAGGAGTTTGCAAAGAAAGCGTCTGGACTTCTTTGAGTTGCTTGAAGATGTTTCACCTCTCATCCAAGCTTCTTCAGTTCTAAGGTCAAATGGCCGAGAGTCCCAGATTTAAACCCAGTGGGAGTATCCCCCCAAAAGGAGGGACAAAGGACCCCCTGGTGATCCTCTAATCACATCGCGACAAGGTGTGAAGCGGGTGTGGTACCTAATCAGCCAGGGTTTTGGGTGAGCTCATTTGAAACCTGGCCCCACCCTATCATGTGATTTCCTGAGGTCAGATGGCCCAGGATGTGAGTGGGCGTTAAGGCGTCTGGGAGGAACTCAAAACTGGATTATAGATGGCAGACAGTTGGTGTCGTAAACCACCGCCTCTGTTCAAAAGATGGTCGCTCACAGTGGACATAGATGGCCTCTTTCACTCCTCTTTCAAACCATCTGTCCTCTCTGTCCAATATGTGAACATTGGCATCCTCGAAGAGTGACCTTTATCCTTAAGATGCAGGTGGACTGCTGAGTCTTGTCCTGTGGCGGTGGCTCTTCTATGTTGTGCCATGCGCTTGTGAAGTGGCTGTTTGGTCTCTCCAATGTAGAGAGGTCCGGGCATTCCTCACTGCACTGTACAGCATACACCACGTTGTTCAGTCTGTGTTTTGGAGTTTTGTCTTTCGGGTGAACCAGTTTGTGTCTGAGTGTGTTGCTGGGTCTGAAGTACACTGGGATGTCGTGCTTGGAGAAAACTCTCCTGAGTTTTCTCTGATACACCGGCTACATAGGGGATGACAATGTTGTTGCGTCTGTCTTTCTTATCCTCCCTCGCTGGTGTCTGATCTTCTTTTCTGTGCCTCTTTGCTGACTTTATGAACGCCCAGTTAGGATAACCACATGTTTTCAGTGCTTCCTTTACATGTGTGTGTTCCTTCTTTTTCCCTTCAGGCTTCGAAAGCATTCTCCCCGTAGTATTGGGTCCTAATTACTCCAAGTTTGTGTTCCAAAAAAGTAATGGAAATAGCCCTGTTTAAATTGTTTGGCAAACAAAAAGAGCAAAAACTATTGCGTTTTTACATGTTTGTCTAAACCCCTGGTATTAAGAAAACAAATGAAAAAGACAAAGTTATTAGAAAAAAGAAAGAGAAAAAAGTTAGTTCTTAAACTTTACAGCTAAGAATAGATGTATAGAATAAGGGGGGACTGGGTGCTGCACAATTTAGGTAATCAAAACCATAAAAACCCTGAGTGACTAAGCTTATAAAAATATAGTATTTAACTATCTGCTATGGTTTGAATATTTAGCTTTTTATAGAAAAACACACTTTAAACACAAATAAAAAGTTTAACCTGAGGGGGTGAAAATATCAAGTTCACATATAAACAAGCTTACAGAAATGTCATTTTGGAGACTGAAAAAGCGTCTCTATGAAGGAGGAAAACTTCTGATCCACTGATGAATCCTCGGCCTCCCACGAAATAAGCCGACTTACCCTCCTTACGAGGCTTTGTCTATCATCGGCCACAGTTTTCACGGCGTTCTCTGTCCTAACTTGACCAACACTGGGAATGATTGACATAATTACTATATTGCAATAGTTATAAAATAAAAAGAAAAAAGCTGCATTATGCAATCAGTCCATCTAGTGAACCGTAAACTCCCTGTGATTGTGCAATCTGCACACCTAATGAAAAGGTAATGTACACAGCTAACTTGCACTTTTTCCATTATTTACACAGAAAGAAATTTGCTTCATGTTTCCAATTATCATACAAGTGTGATTAGAAAAAAAAAAAGGTTTGCCGTGAAAGCCAAAATGATTGCAATCATAATTGAGGCTTGTTTAAATAATACATTCAGAGTAATTAACACAGTTCTTTGGGTGTTCTTTTGTTGCAGCTAATAGGAGCAAATATTCTGAGTAATAAAGTTTGAACTTGTTAGTAACACAGCACACGTGATCTCTCATCCTGTTTCATTCTCTCTACTCTTCCTACATGACAGCCTTTGCACACTGTATGCATGTAAGCCACATTCTTCAGTCATCTGTTTGATGTTTGTCTGGTGGACAGTGCCTTTTTATGCTTGAGGTCTTTCAAAGCAGTTCTGAAGGGCAGGAGGCAGGGCAGAAACTAGTTCTTGAAGATAAATAAAAATGCGCACACTTGTTCACAAGCCTGACAAAGTTGTCCACAAAAAAGAGATATAAGAAGCAAGGTGCCGCGATGTCCGCATTTCACCTTTAGCAGTAAAACACAAACCTTTTACAGAGAGATTTGTGCTCAGTTAAATTGGCTGTCTGGTTAATCGTTTCAGTGTGGACATGACGTGGTCCGGCTAGATGATCGCTCTCTCACATTTCTCAACACATTTATGACGCTTTCCTCCTTGGAGGAGCCATGCTACCAAACTGCTATTAAAATGAAACCGGTTGCCACTAATAGTAGGTCTAGTTATGGCTGACAATTTTTTAGAAGGAGTTCTATAACATCATCGGCATTTAATCATTATAAAAAAATAAAAATCGCACTTTTCCCACATATGATTCTGGCCTGGCGACAGGGACAATAGTTATTGTTTCTTAGTGAATTTGGAACTTTTACTGAATTAATCTAGAAGTGCCTCTTTCTGCTTTCTGATGTAATATAGGGGAGATTTTGCCAATATGGTCATCTGGGGCACACAACTCCTACCTAAAAGTGAGTGTATCCTTAAAGAAGAGCTTAAATTGACTTTGTCAGATGGAAAACTGCAGAGCTATACCAATGTGTATGTATATATATATATATATATATATATATATACAGCAATATTTATCTTAAAGTGGGCTACACACATTATCAGTACAGCAGGAGAATCTAGATCTACCATTAGAGACTAAAAGTTAAGATGTCTCAACCTGATCCTTATCTTTTTTTCTTTGAAGAGATTATCTCAAAAGTCACTATGAAAGTGCAGTATGAAATTAATGAAGTTCTCTTTCATGTATTTGAAAAACATTTCTAGGTACAAGTACAAAGAAGGATTATTAAGAGATTTATTATTTATTTAGCAGTGAAACTTGTCTTTTGAGTAGTTATAAAAGTGACTTCAAGCCACTGGTCTCCATGAGGAACTAAGGTTCAAAGAGGCTTCCACGTTGAACTTGGATCATAGTATTTACACAGAGCTTTTGCTATCTTTTTCATTAGCTGTTACGTGTAGATAAAGATGGAATAGCCTCTTGCTTAAAAAAAAATATATATATAAAAACACACACACATATGTGAGAAGAAAAAAAATCTGTTTTTAAAAGGAAAGAAACTGACGCCATTAAAGAAAAAAACAATCTTTTTATTCAGAATTTGACCCTTCTCTTTGAACCAACAGGATTACTAATGTTCACTGTGTTAGTATTTCAGTTTAAAGAGTAAATCCCAGTAAAACGAATGGAGCATTGCATGTATACGGCTGTTTGGGATTTAACCATCAGTCTGCACCTTGTCAGACAAATTCTCTCTAATCTTGTTTTCAAAGAACTGCCATATTCTGAAACATGCATTTTGTTGGATTTAGGTGAGGCTGCAAATGCGCTTGTATGACGAGAAATAATGCGTGCAGTAACAAAAGCCCAACCCAGGTAAATAATAGGTTCCAAGCATAGCCTGCTGAGCCATCATCATGTCCCTGGTTCGTACACTAGACTAATGTAATCATAATTGGTTTTTATGTTCTTTTCAAATCAATACACACAAGGTATGGGCTTAGTGGTTGTTTTTATTCTTTCATAGAGCATAGCTCAAGCTGGAGCCATCATCAGTGTCCTGTCTGCATGACTAGACTAATGTAATCATAATTGGTTTTTTAGTGTTCTTTTCAACTGTTACACACAAGGCATGTTTAGTGGTTGTTTTTATTCTTTCATAGGAGAAGCAGTTTGATCACAGTGTGAATGGGTAATTAAATGCTTTGGTAATTATGTATCGATTCGGGAGCCTTAATGTTGTCAAAGGTGGTGTTTTTTAATCGGCAGATTGTCAGTCATTTGCAGTGTTCATGGATGGGGAAAAAAGTGACACAGAGGAGAATGAAAAGGAAGAAATGAAAGGTAACAAAAAGGTGGTAAGATGGGGAAAACATAAAACATAAAAGAGAGATGCAAGATGGCAGTTATTTAAATATTTGTATTTTTCAGACATGTTTGTCCACTGATCATTTGTTCCATTTTGAAACAATCAAATTAATCTTATTAAGATACCATCGGCTTTATGATTATTTCTTAGATTGACATATGCAGGTCAATCAAATTTACATTAAAATAACTAGCTAGCTTCATGAATTACTGTGGACCTGTCACTGCTGTTTTGTATCAGCTGCAGTTTCCTGCCTTTCTTTCAGTGCACACTGGGAGATACTCAGACCTTTTGGTGACCCTGAAAAAAAAAGGCAGGTAAGAGAAATTGGACTGGATTGAAAGAGACTCATGCGGCATCTCAGATTGGTTATTTGGTTTCAAATATTGTCATTCACAAAGGTATAATGTCTCATTTTTTATTACATTGTGATTTCAAATTGTGTAATATTTATAAATCCAAAACACACTCAGTTATTTTGTTTACAGTGGCTTTTATTATTTACACTGCATCTATAGCTTTCTTTTTTCTTGCTTTGGGGATTAGCTAATAAATTCATGATCCCTGTGCCCAGAGTTTGTTTGCTGGAGTTTCAATTTATGTACTGTGAAGTAGCTCGAGGATTCTTATATAGGTGATTCTTATAAAGGTGTTATTTTGTTCATGTTATTTTATGAAGACTTTGTTAAATGATATTTCAGTAAATGATTATTTCAAATATACCCAATCTAACATAACATTTAAAGTTATTTAATTGTGAAAGCATTTTTAAAGTAGTTTAACCATTTATTCAACCTTCACTTCCAAGGTCATTTTGGTTACAGGTGGTGAAATTGTTTTCATGAAGCACGCATGAAGGTGCTCAACATGACTTCCATTTTCACTTTTTCAGTTCCCTGTTTCACGTTTACTCGCATTGTTTCTGGTTTTAGTTTGGTAGATCTTTGTCTCGTTTGTCTTGCGATTAGTGTGTTACTTCCTTTTTCTGATTTAGTTTCAATCCTGTTTCCAATTTCATTTTTATCTTAAGTGTATATCTAGTCCAGCCCCTCCCCTCAGTCTGAGTGTCTATTAAAATCCCTGTGTGTTCCTGCTAGGTTTTTGAATTCAGGTTATTTTTTCCTTGTAAATTCCTGTATTTTGACTTATCAGCTTCAATAAATGACTCATGTTTTGTTTATCCAGTCTGCCTCCACGTGTACATTTCAAAAACATGACAAATATAACAAAAGACACCTTGAGCTTTTTACACACATTAGAAAAATATTAGCTGTTACTGATGAACATTATCTTTAGTCGTCTTATTTGAGCTGGATAATCAAGTTTTTTTTCAGAAAGTTTCTTTTGCAGAGGTGTCAGAGATGTCTCCAAGGACTTGATTTCAAAGCAGTAACAGTTTAAGCCAGACAGATGTACAGTATACACACAGTGTGCTGTTCATTGTGCATGTCACTTAGAGATCAAATGAGTCAAACTGTATAATTTATTAGCACAATAATAACTGTTTTATAACTCACTTTGGTTAAGTCTTAAAGTTCAGTTAGTCACCTTTGCTAATGCATATCAATGTTTGTAACAAATTAGATATTTATAATGAAATTAATTATATGAAAAATAAAAATGATTTAATAAGGATAAGCTACAACAACTCCTGCGGCACAACAACAGGAGTCTGAGTGAGTGTGAGTTAAAAGACAGACAATTTCCTTATCTAATGAGTGTATGGGCTAATAAAACAGTGTGCCAGTTTTCACAGTACATCCACTTTTGAATAATGGGTTTTATTGTCCATGCACCACAGCTGTTCATCAACTCTTTTTATTTCCTTTCCGCCAATCAATCATTTTTATATTATATAGCCAAATACAGTATTTCCAACTTACAGTACAGTCATCTGCACAGGTGCTCCGTCAAGATTTAGGCGTGAGGAGTAATTGCCAAGTGCAAGAGGCAAATTGAAATTTGCCTGGAAAGATGCTGAAAACATTCGATTGTACTTGCAAGCAAATCAGGAGTGCTGCTGAAAATCTGCTTATGCTGACAAATGCATAGGTGAGAATCTGACAGCAGCTTGAAAAGAAGATTTTTATAGAAAGCATAAAAAGACGATCATTATAAAATCTCCTGTTTTACATAATCTCTTCCAAGCTATGTCTGACAGTTGTTGTTAACTTTGTTTATCTGTCTCAGCATTGTTATATTCACTGATCCACATAGAGATATAATGATGAAATACTGTATTGATAAAGAAACCGTAATGACCGAATATGTAATACAGTTTTAGATCTTGGCATCACATTCAAACTTTAATGTAAATAAGTACTATGAAATGCACAAATTTTTACTTACCTAGTGCCAAAAAACAGATTGTAGCAGCAGATCTCTTGTGCTTTGTTGTTTTTGAGTTCAAGCTACCATGAATCAGACTCTTGTTCTACACCGCTGCTAGTTTCGGTTTGACTAATGTTAAATACACCACTGTTGACCTGAGAGAACCACACAGTAGTCTGACCCTTGTATGGATACAATCTGTGATTCATTCCTCTGGCAGTTATAGGTTCAGCCTTTCTTAAAGTTGTAGTGTAAAGGTAAAATGCAGCATCATTTCCTGCCTGTTCGGCCTGCATGAAAGCTTAAAATTAGTATTACTTTAAAAATAATATTACTGGGTGATAATAGCCATTCTCTTTCTGCAATCTGCTATGCAATGATGGTGGGAAGGTTTTTTTGTTTGTTTTTGTTTACCTGTTTGGTTTTATTAGAATAGAATAGAATTCAACTTTATTGTCATTGCACATGTCACAGGTACAGGGCAACGAAATGCAGTTTGCATCCATCCAGAAAGAGCTTTAGTCGTGATATAGATATATTACAATATAAATTAGCAATAATAGAGATGTGTAAGTATATTACAGAAATGGGTCTATTATGGTATGTTATAATGTACACAGTGTGAAGTATGTTATGAATATTCTATAACTATAAGTATGTACAGGCTGTAGTGAGTACAAGCTATGTACAGGCTATGAACAGGATATAAATATGAAATAAAAACTATACAGAAATCTGAGATATACAGTTATACAGAAATGTGAACTATGTAAGTTATAAACAGTTGTGGGATTAAAAATTATTCGTATGTACAGAATGATTATCTACACAGAACTATACAGTAGTGGTAAAGTGCTAGTGGTTGTGGGTGTGTGTATGTTCAGTCCATGAGTTTAACGTGGGTCAGATGTCAGGAGGCAGAGTTCAGGAGTCTGACAGCTGTGGGAAGAAGCTGTTCCGGTACCTGGTGGTCTTAGTCCGGAGGCTCCTGTAGCGCCTCCCAGAGGGCAGGAGGGTGAAGAGTCTATGTGATGGGTGACTGGGGTCTCTGATGATTTTCCCAGCCCTTTTCAGACACCGCTTCCTGTAGATGTCCTTTATGGCAGGAAGTGGTGCTCCAGCGATGCGCTGGGCAGTTTTCACGACCCTCTGCAACGCCTTCCGGTCCGAGGCAGAGCAGTTCCCGTACCAGACTGTTATACAGTTGGTCAGGATGCTCTCGATGGTGCAGCGGTAGAAGTTCACCAGGATGTCTGAGGACAGGTGGTTCTTCTTCAGAGTCCTCAAGAAGAAGAGGCGCTGGTGAGCCTTCTTGACCAGCTTGGAGCAGTTGGCGTCCAGATGAGATCCTCGGAGATGTGGACTTCCCAGGAACTTGAAGCTGCTCACATGTCCCACAGTTGTCCCCTTAATGTGGATGGGTGGATGTGGGTCAGCATTCCTCCTGTAGTCCTTAGTCTCTCGGTGTTAAGCAGCAGGTTGTTTGTGTCGCACCACTCAGCCAGACGATCCACCTCCTCCCTAGGCGGTCTCATCATTGTCACTGATGAGGCCAATCACCGTGGTGTCATCTGCAAACTTAATGATGGTGTTGGAACCATCAGCAGGTCTGCAGTCGTGGGTGAAGAGGGAGTACAGGGAAGGGCTCATCACACAGCCTTGTGGTACACCGGTGTTCATTGTGATTGTTGATGAGCAGCGGTTATCCAGCCGGACATGTTGAGCGCGTTGGTACAGAAGTTGCAGTAACCATTTGCAGATGAGGGAACTGATGCCCAGGTCTGTCAATTTCCTGATGAGTTGTGAGGGGTGGAGTGTATTCGATGCTGAACTGAAGTCTATAAACAGCATTCTGGCGTAGGTGTTGTTGTTGTCCAGGTGTCAGAGGACAGAGTGCAGTGTGATGGAGACTGCATCCTCTGTGCTCCTGTTCTGACGGTATGGAGATGGTGGGGGTCCAGGGTGGGGGGGGGGGGGGGGAGACAGGATTTGAAGTGTGCTAAGAACAGCTGCTCTAAGCACTTAGTGATGATGGGGGTGGGTGCTACTGGGCGTAGTCATTGAGGCTAGATGGGTTGGAGCTTTTGGGTATTGGGATGATGGAGGTGGATTTGAAGCAGGCCGGTACCACGCGTCGGCCAAGGACAGATTGAATATGTCTGTCAGGAGTCCTGCAAGCTCCCAGAACACGCTCTGAGAACACGCCCGGGGTATGCATCAGGACCTGCAGCCTTGTGGACGTCGATTCCTCTCAGCACCGCTCCTACATCGGTGGGGGAGAAGGGTCAAAGGTTGGTGGTCTGGCGTCATGTCTATTTCAGTTTGTGGTTGGGTTCCCTGGCTAGGAACGGACAGTGAAGTTGCTTGAGCTCATTGGGGACGTCAGGAGGATGCGGGGAGGGTTTGGTGGTCCTGTAGTTTGTGATGGTCTGGAGTGCTTGCCACATGCGTCGGGGGTTGGAGTTGGAGAAGTGTTCTTCTACCTTCTTTGTAATGGTGTTTGGCTTTTTTGATGCCCTTCTTAGATTAGCCCTGGCTGTACTGTAGGTTGTGCATCTTGCGGACCTAAAGGCGGTGTTGCGGGCCTTCAGGAGAGAGGGACATTACCCGGTTCATCCAAGGCTTCTGGTTGGGGTACATGGTGATCCGTTTCTGGGTGGTGACACTGTCTGTGGTTTCGGAGATGTAATCCAGTACAGATGAGGCATACTGGTCCATGTCTGTGTTGGTGAACATATTCCAGTCTGTGTTTTTAAATCTGTCCTGGAGCACTGCGTCTGTCCCCTCTGGCCACACTTTAATTGTCCTCACAGCAGGCTTCACACGTTGGATGAGTGGTGAATATCTGTATCGTCTCTTGCATTTTTTTCCATCAAAAAAAAACAAAACAAAATTCCCCCTCATCTTTTGCTCTTTGCCCTTCCCCCAACAGAGGAATGTAAAGGGAAAAGAGTGAAATGTAGATTCTGAGGTAGTCATCATCAGCTGGGAAATTTTTTAAACCCAAACAGGTCACTCTAGCTACACCTCTACTCACATTTGTGGTTTTTTGCTGATATTCAATATTCAACACATCCCCCCGTATAGACTGCTACTGCATCATGTAGTGATAGCTGAGTGATAATGATGACCATGGGTCTTCTCATTTCATCATTCTCTTTTGTGCAAAAAAAACATAAAAGAAATATTGATTTTTTTTTTTTAAATTTTTTTTTTGGGGGAGCGGGTTGCTTCTAACCTTGTTCTGAATGTACAAACCGGATTCCAAAAAAGTTGGGACACTAAACAAATTGTGCATAAAAACTGAATGCAATGATGTGGAGATGGCAAATGTCAATATTTTTATTCAGAACAGAACATAAATCACGGCACAAAAAGTTGAAACTGAGAAAATTTATCATCTGAAGGGAAAAATATGGTGATTCAAAATGTCATGGTGTCAACAAATCCCAAAAAAGTTGGGACAAGGCCATTTTCACCACTGTGTGGCATCTCCCCTTCTTACAACACTCAACAGACGTCTGGGGACCGAGGAGTTCTCAAGTTTAGCAATAGGAATGCTCTCCCATTCGTGTCTAATACAGGCCTCTAACTGTTCAATAATTCTTCGGGCCTTCTTTGTCGCACCTTCCTCTTATGATGCGCCAAATGTTCTCTATAGGTGAAAGATCTGGACTGCAGACTGGCCATTTCAGTACAGAACAGTCTTCCATTTTGCCACGCTCCATTTTACATGATCCCTGGCCCAGTGAAAACGCCTGAGCTTGTGGATCTTGCTTAGAAATGGCTTCTTCTTTGCACTGTAGAGTTTCAGCTGGCAACGGCGGATGGCACGGTGGATTGTGTTCACTGACAATGGTTTCTGGAAGTATTCCTGAGCCATTCTGTGATTTCCTTTACAGTAGCATTCCTGTTTGTGGTGCAGTGTCGTTTAAGGGCCCGGAGATCACGGGCGTCCAGTATGGGTTTCGCCCTTGACCCTTACGCACAGAGATTGTTCCAGATTCTCTGAATCTTCGGATGATGTTATGCACAGTTGATGATGATAACTGCAAAGTCTTTGCAATTTTCGCTGGGTAACACCTTTCTGATATTGCTCCACTATCTTTCTGCAACATTGTGGGAATTGGTGATCCTCTACCCATCTTGGCTTCTGA
This sequence comes from Oreochromis grahami, assembly GCA_029532605.1. Lineage (NCBI taxonomy): Eukaryota > Metazoa > Chordata > Actinopteri > Cichliformes > Cichlidae > Oreochromis > Oreochromis grahami. The sequence continues at coordinate 13,896 of JAQSNX010009083.1, forward strand.
GGGACACTGCCGCTCTGAGAAGCTCTTTTTATACCCAATCATGTTGCCAATTAACCTAATTAGTGTTAATTGGTCTCCAGCTCTTCGTTATGCTCACATTTACTTTTTCCAGCCTCTTATTGCTACTTGTCCCAACTTTTTTGGGATTTGTTGACACTGTGAAATTTTGAATCAACATATTTTCATTTGAAATGATA
>JAQSNX010009084.1:0-13417 GCA_029532605.1 Oreochromis grahami
AAGTTTGCCAGCACATGGGGATTTATGATGGGGTCGCTCCTATAACTGATGGAACTAACAAAAGGGGTGAAGATCTTTACAGAGGGGACACCGCCTTGATCTCCCTTCTGGAAGTGCATCTAAATGAAGATAAATAAAGATGAATAAAGATTTGTAGAGTAGCTTACTGAGGTTCCAATTGAATTTTCTGGATCTCTCAAATGTAGGAGACCGGGGCGAAACTGAATTTCGTAACAGTCCCCACTCTACGTCCAGGCCAATATGACGGCACCACACCGTGGAAGGAATTTCTGCACAGGTTTGAGAGCTGCGCTGAAGCCAACTGTGGTCAGGAAAACAATGACAACTCAGCTTAATTCTGCCTAGTTGAGCAGCAGGGGCTATTATCCACAGAAATCAGGGCTCATCCAAATGGATTACGGCCACCTGGTGGACGAATGGAAATTGCATATGGTCCTTCTTCTGACCCATGCAGCTGCTGCTGTAGAACTACGGCAGCGAGTGCGTAAACCTGGTGGGAGGCCCTGCATGTTTTCAGAGATGACATTTATGGGAAAGTGGCTGTTGCATATGGTGATAGAGCAGAGATTGAACAAGACTCTATAGCTGTTGAAGTTTTCACCAATGGGCTGGGTGATGCCTCTCCATGAATCGCTACCTTATCGTGGTGGAGGGGTTTGTGTGTCACAGGGATCCCAGGGGCTATGTTGTCTGGGGCTTTTGCCCCTGGTAGGGTCTCCCATGGCAAATTGGTCCTGGTGAGGGACCAGACAAAGAGCGATTCAGAAGACCCGTATGAAAAGAACATCGAGGAACAGTTTACCCTGCCCGGGATAGGGTTACCGGGGCCCCGTCTGGGAGCCAGACCCGGGAGGGTGCCCGAGGGCGAGCGTCTGGTGGCCTGGGCCTTAGTCCATGGGGCCCGGCCGGGCACAGCCCGAGAGGGACATGGGCCCATCCTCCCAGGCCCACCACCCGCAGGAGGCGCCCACAGGGTCCGGGTGCAATGTGTGTCGGGCGGCGGCAGGAGCGGAGAGGCTGGCGACCCATCCCCGGCTGCCAAGACTGGCAAGGAGGGACATGGAATGTCACCTCTCTGGTGGGGAAGGAGCCTGGAGTTAGTGCGTGAGGTTGAGAAGTACCGGTTAGAGTGAGTCTTGGGCTCACCTCTACGCATGGCTTGGGCTCTGGAACTAGTCTCCTGGAGAGGGGCTGGACTCTGTCTCAGTCTGGAGTTGCCCCTGGTGAGAGGCGGGCTGGAGTGGGATCCACATCCCCCGGCTTGCTGCCGGTACGTCTGGGTTTTCCCGGTGGATGAGAGGGTTTGTTCCCTGCGCCTCAGGGTCGGGGAACGGGTCCTGACTGTCATCTGCGCATGCGCCGAGTGGCAGTTCAGAGTACCCAGCCTTCTTAGAGTCCCTGGGGGGGGGGGCGCTGGAAGGTGCCCCACCTGGAGACTCTGTTGTCCTACTGGGAGACTTCAATGCTCACGTGGGTAACGACAGCGAGACCTGGAGGGGGCGTGATTGGGAGGAACGGCCTCCCTGATCTGAATCAGGAGTGGTGTTTTGTTATTGGACTTCTGTGCAAATCACAGTTTGGCCATAACGAACACCTTGTTCGAACATAAGAGTGTCCATAAGTGCACGTGGCACCAGGATGCTCTAGGCCGCAGGTCGATGATCGATTTTGTAATCGTATCACCAGACCTGCGACCATATGTTCTGGACACCGGGGTAAAGAGAGGGGCTGAGCTGTCAACTGATCACCATCTGGTGGTGAGTTGGATCAGGTGGCGGGGGAGGACGCTGGACAGACCCGGTGCACCTAAACGCGTAGTGAGGGTGTGCTGGGAACGTCTAGCAGAGGCCCCAGTCTGCGAGATCTTCAACGCACACCTCCGGCAGAGCTTCAACAACATTCCGAGGGAGACTGGGGACATTGAGTCCGAATGGACCATGTTCAGCGTCTCCATTGCCGAAGCTGCTGCATTGAGCTGCGGCCGCAAGGTGGTTGGTGCCTGCCGTGGTGGTGATCCCCGAACCAAATGGTGGACACCAGAGGTGAAGGGAGCCACCAGGCTGAAGAAGGAGTCTTATTGGGCTTGGTTAGCCTGTGGGACTCCAGAGGCAGCTGACAGGTATCGACAGGCCAAGCGGAATGCGGCTCGGAAAAGGGTAACACCACCTGGGTCTGGGTGCAGCTTCCCCCTCCAGGGGCAAGGGTACCCAGACCCGGTTCTTAGAGTACGCTTGGGGAGAGTGATTGTGTGTACAGCGTCTCTTTATGTCTGTCTCCGCGTTGGTTGAGTGTGGAATAATTGCCTATGAGAGCATGAGGGTGGGAATGGATGTTTGTATCTGTGTGTGCCTGTATGTCTGTGTCTATATGTCAGGTTGGGTATCAGACGCCACCTCTCTGGGGACATCTCAGGCCCTCCAAGGTTTGGAGGCCTATCTCCCCCACCACTTCCCCTGCCGGTGGTGGACGCCCTCAGACATCGGTGCATTGGTGGTTCTTTGTGTCCGGGGGTGGGCGCCCAGGTACACACCGGCTCACTCCTTGGCGGCTGCTTATCGGGGCCTGGAGCCTGGGGCTCGCCCCGGGCCACTTCGGAGGCGGGGTGCCCTCGGCCCTCGGCCCGGGCTCGGTCACTCAGGCACAGCTGGCTGCCGGCGGAGCTCACGGGCACGTCACTGCAACCCCCCTGGCTTCTGCTCCACAGCTGCTGAGTGACCCCTCATCTGGGACTCTCCTCAGCTCTTTCTGGGATAGTGGCGCGGCTGCCCCTCTGTTGGTCTTCCTTGGTCTCTTGTGTTCTGGGGGCCTCTGGACGTCTGGAGTTTTGATCTCCTCCATACCTGCGTCATGCCCTGGAGGACGGGGCGGTGGCCCCCCACACCCTCTAGCAGATCATTACATGAAGGAACCTTTTAAAAACAAGCGCGTTCATGATCACAGGTGTACACATGGGTGATCACACACAAACTACACCCTTTTTGGCTCTTACCTCAAAGCACACTGTGCGCTGTCGATCTTACGCGCTGCACAATAATGTCTAATACTGTCATATTCCCATAGATCATTGTGATGTTGTTTATTACTCTCGTTTTCTTCTGCTTGCTTTCTCTTTCTTTCTCAACAGGTGATCCAGGTGATTGATATGTATTTTTTTGTCTGCTTATTCTGTTGGTTTTTGGTTTTTTGCCCTTTTCCCCGTCCCTCTTCCCCGCTGTTTTTCTTTCCCTCTTTCTTTCTCCCCTTTCTTTCCCCCAGTTAAGTCTGTCCCATATTCAGCAAGTGAAAATAAAATAAACAATAAAAGGTGAATCAAATGGACCATTACGGCAAGGCTGGGATGGTCCATTTGGTAAAGTAAATCCGTTGGGCATCTTTCTTCGCCTTTAGACAATAATTCTGATGGCAAAAGAACCAAACGGGACAGGTTAAAAAAAAAAAAAGAAGAAGAAGAAGAAGGAGTCCTATCGGGCTTGGTTAGCCTGTGGGACTCCAGAGGCAGCTGACAGGTATCGACAGGCCAAGCGGAATGCGGCTCGGGCAGTGGCTGAAGCAAAACTCGGGTGTGGGAGGAGTTCGGAGAGGCCATGGAAAAGACTTTCGGACTGCCTCGAAGAGATTCTGGCAAACCGTCAGGCGTCTCAGGAGGGGAAAGCGGTGCTCTACCTGCACTGTGTATAGTGCTGGCGGTGCGCTGCTGACGTCGACTAAGAAAATTGTCAGACGGTGGAAGGAATACTTCAAGGACCTCCTTAATCCCACAGACACGTCTTCCGAGGAGGAAGCAGAGTCTGGGGATGAGGGGAATGACATGCCAATTTCTGGGGTCGAGGTCACTGAGGCAGTTAAACAACTCCTCGGTGGCAGAGCCCCTGGTGTTGATGAGGTCTGCCCGAGTTCCTGAAGGCTCTGGACGTTGTAGGGCTGTCCTGGTTGACACGCCTACAATGTTGCGTGGAGATCAGGGGCAGTACCCCTGGACTGGCAGACCGGGGTGGTGGTCCCCATCTTTAAGAAGGGAGACCGGAGGGTGTGTTCCAACTACAGGGGGATCACACTCCTCAGCCTCCCTGGGAAAGTCTATGCCAGGGTGCTGGAAAGGAGAGTTCGTCCGTTAGTCGAACCTCGGATACAGGAGGAACAATGCGGTTTTCGTCCTGGTCGCGGAACACTGGACCAGCTCTTTATCCTCTCGAGGATACTTGAGGGTGCATGGGAGTTTGCCCAACCAGTCTACATGTGTTTTGTGGACTTGGAGAAGGCATTCGACCGTGTCCCTCGGGGTGTCCTGTGGAGGTGTTGCGGGAGTATGGGGTGTCTGGCCCACTGCTACGGGCCATTCGATCCCTATACAACCGTTGTAAGAGTTTGGTTCGCATTGCCGGCAATAAGTCGGACTCGTTTCCGGTGGGTGATGGGCTCCGCCAGGGCTGCCCTTTATCACCGATTCTGTTCATAGTTTTTATGGACAGGATTTCTAGGCGCAGCCAAGTGGCGGAGGGGTTTCACTTCGGTGGCATCAGAATCTCATCTCTGCTTTTTGCGGATGATGTGGTTCTGATGGCTTCATCGGGTGGGGGCCTCCAGCTCACACTGGAACGGTTCGCAGCCGAGTGTGAAGCAGCGGGAATGAGGATCAGCACCTCCAAATCTGAGGCCATGGTTCTCAGCCGGAAAAGGGTGGAGTGCCCACTCCGGGTCGGGGATGAGTTCCTGCCCCAAGTGGAGGAGTTTAAGTATCTCGGGGTCTTGTTCGCGAGTGATGGGAGAAGGGAGCCGGAGATCGACAGACGGATTGGTGCTGCGGCTGCAGTGATGCGGACGCTGCACCGGTCTGTCGTGGTGAAGAGGGAGCTGAGTGTAAAAGCGAAGCTCTCAATTTACCCGGTCGATCTACGTCCCGACCCTCACCTATGGCCACGAGCTGTGGGTAGTGACCGAAAGAACGAGATCGCGGATACAAGCGGCAGAAATGAGCTTCCTCCGAAGGGTGGCTGGCCTCTCCCTTAGAGATAGGGTGAGAAGTTCGGCCATCCGGGAGGGGCTCAGAGTAGAGCCGCTGCTCCTCCACATCGAAAGGAGCCAGTTGAGGTGGTTCGGGCATCTGACAAGGATGCCCCCTGGGCGCCTCCTGGGTGAGGGTGTCCGGGCATGTCCCACCGGGAGGAGGCCCCGGGGCAGACCCAGGACGCGCTGGAGAGATTATATCTCTCGGCTGGCCTGGGAACGCCTTGGTGTTCCCCCGGATGAGCTGGAGGAGGTGGCTGGGGAGAGGGAGGTCTGGGCTTCTCTGCTTAGGCTGCTGCCCCCGCGACCCGACCTCGGATAAAGCGGATGAGGATGGATGGATGGATGGGCTGGGTGATGCAGAAATAGTACAGAAGTTGCTAGAGAGGCACCCAGCCACACTTGCCTGTGCATACGAAATAGCCCACCGACACAAAACCACTAAATGGGCTGCATCTTATGTAATCAGTGCCATGCAGCAAGGAGCCCGTAACTCAGCTGAACGCCGGCCCCGAGCTGCTGTGGTCAGAGAAAAGGACAAAGATGAGACTGTTGCTGAGAATGCACCTGCAGCTAGGCCCTCACCGAATCACTTTGTTCCACATGCACCCTTGACAACACCGAAAAATCACAGAAACTTTAAAAGAGGTGGGGTTCGCTGCCATAACTGTCAAGGTTGGGGCCATGTCCAAAAGCAGTGCCCTTCCCCTCACAAAACCACCAAGGCCTTAACATTGAATGGTAGCCCTTGGGACAGCCCAAAACCCACCGTGCTCCACCTTAAGTGCCAAAGCCAAGAAATGAGTATCCCCATGCGCCTCTATGAAGTGGAGGTATGTGCTGTTTTGGACAGTGGGGCTCGGAGGAGCGTGCTGCCGCTGCCCTACTACAACTCTATCCACCCAGATGTGAGGCCACCACTACAGCCCTCAGTTGTTGAGACCTTGCTTGGTGTGGGACCTGGGGACGTGCCGGTGCTAGGTGAAGCCCAGATACCTGTCAGTATCAGCAATTGACAGGTGGATGTTGATTTCCTGGTGGCAGATATAGCAGGAAATGAGGTGCTGCTTGGGCATCCCTTCCTCACTCAAGCTGAAGCACGTCTTGATTTGGGCAAACGCCGCATCATCCTGTTCGGTGAAGAGGTGCTCTACTACCAAACCGAAGCTAGTACAAAGTCATACGCAGTGAGAATAGCTAGAACTGTGGTGGTGGAACCGGGGCAAGAGTATATGGTGAAAGGCAATGTGCATCCTGGTGCAGCAGCTCGAGGTGACATGATGCTTAGTCCCACCAAAGGTTTCGTTGAGAAGCACAAAGTACTTATCCCCAGAGTCCTAGTCAATGCACAGCCTTCTAAAGCTGTCCCACTTCGGCTTTTTAACCCCGGCAATAAAGCAGTAACAATTAAGGAGGGATCCATTGCCGGGCTTCTCCAGCCAGCTGAGGCCGTGGAACCCTCCATGGTCTCCCCAGCTGCAGACTCACTGACCAGCCCTCCTGTGGTTCCTCTGCACCTGCAGGAGCTCTATGCCCAGAGCTCCACAGACCTCAATGACTACGAACAGCTCCAACTGAAACGCTTGCTTTGCGCTTATAGACATGTGTTTTCTACAGGGCCTGCTGACCTGGGCCGAACCAGCCTTGTGCAGCACGACATCATAACCCATCCTGGTGCTCCAGTCAAACAACATCCACGAAGAATGGCAGGGGAAAAGCAGCAACACGCTGATCAGCAGATCTACGACAGCCTACAGAGCGGTCTCGCCCAACGCAGCTGCAGCAGCTGGGCCTCGCCCATCGTTATGGTGCGTAAGAAAGATGGGACATACCGTCTCTGCATTGACTACAGGGCTCTCAACAACCGCACCATAACAGACGCCTACCCGCTGCCCCGCATTCAGGACACGCTGGACACACTCTCGACTGCCAGATGGTTCAGCACATTAGACCTCGCATCAGGCTACTGGCAGGTTGAGCTGACGCCTAGAGCACGCAGGGCCGCTGCTTTCTGCACTAGGACAGGCCTCTTTGAGTGGAACGTCATGCCATTTGGACTATGCAATGCCCCGGCGATGTTCCAGCGGCTGATGGACTGCGTCCTGGCTGGTATGCAGTGGGAGATCTGCCTGGTCTACTTGGACGACATCATTGTGCTGGCTAAGGACGTGTCGGGGATGCTGCAACGGCTTGGCCAGGTATTCTATAGACTTCAACAAGCTAACTTGAAGCTGAAACCTGCCAAATGCTGCCTCTTTCGCCACGAAGTTGCTTATCTTGGCCATGTGGTGTCCGAGCATGGTGTGGCTACTGACCCCAGCAAAGTTCAAAAAGTTCAGATGTGGCCTGCACCTACGTCCATCCAGGAGGTCAGACGCTTCATCGGCCTGGCGTCATATTATCGCCGGTTCGTGAAAGACTTTGCCTCTATAGCCGAGCCCCTGCACAACCTGACCAAGAAGAACGCACATTTTCAGTGGCATGCTGAGCACCAAGCAGCTTTCGACAAGCTAAAGTGTCGACTCACCTCTGCCCCTGTTCTTGGCTATCCACTTGACCATGGTGAAATGATACTAGACACTGATGCCAGCGACACAGGCATTGGCGCGGTGCTGTCACAGATGCAACAGGGCGTGGAGCGTGTGCTGGCATATGGCAGCCGTAAGCTATCGAGAACTGAACAAAACTACTGCACCACACGACGTGAATTAATAGCCGTCGTGGATTTCACGTCCCATTTTCATCAGTACCTCCTCGGACGGCCTTTCAAAGTGCACACAGACCACAGTAGCCTGCGCTGGCTAACAAAAATGAAAGAGCCAGAGGGACAGTTAGCTCGATGGCTCGAGAAGCTTGCCAAGTACAGCTTTGAGATCATCCACTGTCCAGGTCGAGTGCACACCAATGCTGATAGCCTCTCCAGAAGACCCTGTCGCCAGTCCTGTCCATGCAGAGTGCAGGACCCCTCCAAGCATCTCGGGGGGACCAGTCATCGGGCGGTCCAATGTGAGTTGGACTCTGACACCAGCTTCCTGTTGCTGAGTCCGGTGAGGGTGGAGGGACAACCGGCTACTACAGTGGTGTGTCCAGTGGGGGTAGGTCATAACACCCCTACAACAGACACAAAGACTTTAGACCAAACTGCTTTTACTATGTCAGACATTTTATGTCAAAACACTCCTACCAACACAGACGTCTCAGAACAGATAATTCACACTAGCACAGACATATCACACCAGAACATTTACACTGGTACACACACCGTAAAGCTGACTGAGAAAGTATATGTGGCTAAAACTCTTGATACTGCTTCTCTGTTTCATGGCTGGACCATGGGGGAGCTGAGCCAAGCCCAGGACGCTGATGCAGACATTGCACCCATATGCGCCTGGATGGAAGCCAGCAGTGAGCGCCCCCCGTGGACTACTGTCTCGCCATGCAGCCTGGCCACTAAGACATACTGGGCTCAATGGAAACGGCTCTACTTCAGAGATGGAGTTCTGGTCCGTCGCTTCTACTGCCTTGACGAGACCCAGTTCTACCGCCAGATCGTACTGCCATGCAAGCTACAACCAGAAGTGATGAGCCAGATGCACGAGGGGCCAGTGGGCGGACATTTTGGTGTCGAGAGGACTGTGGCCAGGTTACGAACCCGATTCTATTGGTATCACATGAGGGAAGACGTCGCTCTTTGGTGCCGTACTTGTACCAGCTGTGCATCCAGAGCCCGACCACAGAAGACACCACAAGCTCCGATGGGAACTGTCCAGGTAGGAGCCCCAATGGAGCGCATTGCGCTGGACATTATGGGACCACTGAATGAGACAGAGCGCAGAAACCGATATGTGCTTGTGATACAAGACTACTTTACAAAGTGGACTGAAGCCTTTCCTATCCCAGATGAACGGGCTGCAACCATTGCCGAGGTCGTTGCATCTGAGTGGGTGTGCCACTACGGGATACCTCAAGCACTGCACAGTGACCAGGGACGCAATTTTGAATCTGATGTGTTCCAGGGGGTGTGCAGTTTGTTTGGCATAGACAAGACTCATACAACGCCATTCCAACCCCAGTCAGATGGCCAGGTTGAACGTTTTAATGCCACTCTCCAAAAGATCCTGGCCTCCACAGCAGAGCGTTGCCCCTGGGACTGGGACCTGATGATCCCGCATGCTGTTATGGCCTACAGGGTGACCAAACACAGTGCTACAGGTTTCACCCCAAACTTCATGATGTTTGGCCGAGAACTGAGTGAGCCAGTGAACCTTGTCGCAGGTCTACCTCCTGATCCAGATAACCAACCCTCAGCTCCAGAGTATGTGCAGCAAATGCGTGAGCGGCTGGAGCTGGCCCACCTCATCGCCAGGGAAGCCCTGCGTGAGTCAGTCACGCGCGCAAAAAGGCAATATGACAAGAACTGTTGACACACACAGTGCAAGACTGGAGATCCTGTGTGGTATCTCATCAAAGGAACATGTCACATCAAGAATAAGGTCAAAAAGTTCCTCCCATCGTATGAAGGACCATTCTTTGTCCTGGGGCAATTGGATGACCTAGTTTATCGGATCCAGAAGAACCCAAGGTCTAGAGTGAAAGTTGTCCACCATGACCAGCTAAAGCATTATCGCTGCCGCGAGCCCCTGGACAATACCTGGGTCCTTGATCAAGCTCATCAGTGGTCACCTACGGAGGTCCCACCACCAGCTTTAGAGGATGACCCAGCAGACCGTGATCTGGGTCTGCACAGTCTGTTCTCTACTGCAACTGGCAATGGCCCCAGCTCCTCTCAGCCATCTGTCTCTGTTGCAGCTGATCCTGCTCCAGTTGTGGTGATCCCATCGTCCCCTTCCCATGTGGACCATGAGAATGGTGGGGGTGTCGTGGGTGAGCCAAATCACCTGGGCCAGCAGTTTCAGCGACCAACTCGTCGGCGCAGAGCACCAGACCGGTATGGGGTGTGGATCACTTAGCTTGGTTTACCTACCATGGACAGTTCCAAGTAGGACTGAAGATTCAGTTCAAGTTTAAATAGTTTCAGCCTCCTACGCTGTTAGCTACAATGGTTTAAGAGAGCTATATTTTTCATTGTTTCAGTGTTTACATTTGAAAAAATGGGGGAGTGAAGTATCTGAAGGACCTACGGGGTTATCTACATGCACCTCTCCATTTGTATTTGTGCCTTCCTAGATGCTAGGATAAGTTAGTTATTCCCGGTCGCCATGTAATAGTTACAATTGTGTAATTTCTTTCCTACTTAACAACACTTGGAATTCTTTATTTTGTACATGTATGTACACAATGCTTGAGACAACGTTTTTGCCACTGAAGTGCACTAGTTGATACTATACCTCACCTTATATGCGGTAATGGCTAACACTTTTATCTCCTGCGGGCTCCAAGTGGTAAAGGGGATTGTGTACCAGTTTTATGCATTACAATGCTGGAGTGGAATTATTGTTTAATTGCCATCCAGAGTGGGGGTAGTGTTGCGGGAATTGCCGTCTTGTGTGTGGCTGGGTGCAGTGAGGAGTGTATGTGATGTGTGTGTGAGCATGCACGTGAAGGAAACGCGGGGAGCAGAAAAAGAAAAGAGAGAGAGTGTGACACGGGAGCAGCGTTCTAACGGGCTACAGCCTATGCATTGTGCTTTGAAGTGTGCAGCGCTGTTATTAAAGCCTCATCTCTTCAGTACTCTCCGGTGTCTCGGCTGATTTCTGCCTGCCTCACTACTCCACAAAAGTGAAGGGAGTTAACCCCGAAGGAGAACAAACTTCGGCCCTGGAGGAAGCATCTCCCCTCGCGTCTCCCGACCACAGTCAGAGGACTGATGGCGAGGAATGGTTAACATGAGGATGAAGCATGACAACCAGAAACATGGTGCAAGGTGAGCAGATGACCTGTCGATGAACAGAGGGAAAAATGAAGCAAAATATGAAACACACGAGGTTAATTAGGGAGAGTGGAAACATATAGGTCTATTCATCCCAGCCATATTCCTAACAACACAGAGAAAGCAAAATGATGTGTTGGATTTTAATTACGATGAGAAAGAATATGAAATCTTCATACCTCCCTCTTAGGCTGCCAAGCCTAATGCTATGACCACTCTCCAGGATGAGAATTAGAGCAGACCAGCTTCTCCCACCGTTTCCCACTGCAAAACGTGTGTAAACTGTTAAGAAATAAATATATATTCTTGATGCTTATTTGCTGATTAGATTGTTTTATGAGAGGCCCAGACTTGACTAGGTCACAGGCTGACAGGAAACTGCATGTTTTTGCAGAATATGAGCTGCAGATAGAGAGTGAAACTAAGTTCAGACGAGGGGTGACAGGTTGCCCTGGCAACACACCTCAGAAAGGGGAAGTTATTGCAAGCTGCACAGGAAGTAAGACACAAAGAAAAGAGGAACTGGGTAAACGGAGTGTGTGTGTGTGTGACTGCCTGCTGCTGCTTCAGACTTGAGCTGGCGTTTCTGTGCTAAGTCTCCATTTTCCGGAAAATGTCAAATTAAAGATAATTTTTTTAAGTTAGACCACTTTGAGCCGTGTCTTTCTTGGCCGTTAAAGAATACAAAGAATGGAATTTAATACGTTTTGCAGTGGGAAACGCTAGGACAAATGTATTAACTGAGACCACCAGATCATGTTAAGAGGGGAAGAAATTGCCCAGGCCATAAGGGCAGCAAAGCAGTTACTCTCTGTCTTCCTGGAGCTACCGGAAGAGGCAACTGTCTCTTGGAAGGACTGCCCGTTCAGCAGCAGAAGCCCTATACAGAATCTTCACTTAATTTTGAGGGCATGGGCAAACACGCCTTACTCTGCATGCCCCCCTATGGAACAGTTAGTCACAGCCCACCTCCATTTGCGGCTAGCTATGGCCTCCTCCAGGACCTCCAGAATCCCATCAAAATAAGACTGCTTTCAGTCCACCATGACTGAAAGGAGCAGAGCCAGATTGCGCAACCTGACAAACCTCTCAGAGAGGAAGGAGGAGGACATCTTGGACATGTTGATCATGCCTGACAACATTTTTGGGACTCCTCTGGCTTCCATGCAGCAGAAATGTGAGGTGAGGAAGAGGGATGATGAGGCCATCCCCGGAAAATTGAGCCAACAACATCTCTGGCCCTGTGACGAACGTTCGCGCAAGTGGTAACCCAGCCTCCCACTCAGTTCAAGATCCCAAAACAAATGAAGCCCCAGCCAGCCCTTCCATCTCCACTCAGGCGAGAGACGAGTGCAGGCTGTCAGCTCGTCAGTCAGCAGGCCAGGAAATAGGCGGCCTGACAGCCCTTCCTTTCCCACAGGTGGAGAAGCTGAATGTTCCCCATTCACTTGCTATGTTCTGAAGTGTGTTGCAAGGGCGATCATCGACCACTCGCACACACATGGTCTGCCTGAGAGGTTTGTCAGGTTGAGCTATCTGGCCCGTCCTCCTATACACTCCCCCCCCCCCCCCCCCCCCCCCCCGCTGATATCTCCCACTTATTCCAGAGTGAGGGAGAATCATCACACCCTGAGTTTGATAGCTCTGCTCTGGCCAATAGTGTTTTGGCTGACACAGCTTCTGTGCAAGCAGCCATGGAAACTCCCGCTGAGCAGGGACATGCTGCCACAGGCAGAGGGGAAAATTTTCCACCCACATCCAGACACTTTAGGTCTTACCTGTAAGCAGGTCACTCTAAGCTGATAAGGCACTATTTTAATGAATAAAAAACAAAATGTAACGGGTGTATTAAAAAATAATTTATATTTCACCAAAGATCAGTCCTCTAGTGTTATTTTGCTTTGTCAGTATTGGTTATTTATATGTGTTTATTTATACATACTCATTTTCTGTATTTGTATTTTGGGAGTTTTTATTTTGTTTGTGTGACCTTTGACTTCTCACAAAGTCACTTCCTGTGTTTGCGCGCTATTATCCTCAGTCGGCTAGAGGCCCCGCTGAGGAGAGGTGAGTGTACGCTAGTGTTCCCGGTTACAGAGCAATTAAACACAGTTAAAGATAACAAAAGCGATTCAAACACTGCTCGTTCCTTTTATGCATTTTGTCTCTCAGTTTTGTTGGATGTTTTAGTGTGAATTGTTGTTTCTCTGTCGAGTACAGCACTTTATTGTAACATGCTAATTAGCCAAATTCAGGTTAGGGCGTAGGAGCAGATGGTGTCTCATGTGGTCCGCTATTCTTCTCTCTCTCTCTTAAAGGTGTGCATGCAGAAGACCCATATGGTCACGATGCATTGTATTTTAATTTGTTATATATGCTTTAGGTATATTTGAGTATTTTAGCAGTTTAATTTGTTTTGTTTTTTTTTGCCTGTCCCATTTGGTTCTTTAGCCGTCAGAATTGTTGTCTGAAGACCAACAAGGATACCAAATGGATTTATTC
>JAQSNX010009088.1:0-10667 GCA_029532605.1 Oreochromis grahami
GGGGATTCCGGGGTTTGTGTCAATGGTCCCCCAGACTTTTTTGTTCGGCTTGGCATGATACACATGTGTGCCAAAATTCATACATGTAGCTAAAACGATGTGTTCGTAGGGCTGCATTTAACAAGGCATAGGTGGCGCTACAGAGACATTTCCCAGTGCTCATATGTAAAACCATTAAAATACAAAATTTTTCACCAGACCTGGCATGTGTGCAAAATTCCAAGAGTTTTCGAGCATATTAAAGCCCTCAAAAAGGCCCTTCTTTTGCCTGAATAATAATAATAATAATAATAATAATAATAATAAGAAACAGAGCAGATACAATAGGGCCTTCGCACGGTCAGTGCTCGGGCCCTAATAAGAAGAAGAAGAAGAAGAAGAAGAAACAGAGATGATACAATAGGGCCTTCGCACTTGAAAGGCCGGGCCCTAATAATAATAATAATAATAAGAAACAGAGCAGATACAATAGGGCCTTCGCACTCTGATGCTCGGGCCCTAATAATAATAATAATAAGAAAGAAGAAGAAACGGAGCAGATACAATGAGTCCTTCGCACTAAATGCTTTGCCGGGCCCTAAAATTGCTTCACACAACACACACACACACACACACACACACACAAACTATTCACTCACAATTGCTAAATTAGGTTTAATTGCACAGAATGAGTAAAACATGAAATATAATTGTAAAGTTATATAAATATCATCCATGCTGAAAATTTCAGGGTTGTGTACGATAAAGAACAAATTGTATTAAAATACACTTAATCTTTAGTGTTTTAGCTACAAAACCTTGTTGATTTATTTATGTATTTTTTTAAAATTGTACAAGCAAAATATGTTAAATAAGAAATATTTTGCATGTATAAAAATATATAAAATATAAAATGCCATCAATTGAAAATAAAGACTGTGATTGTTTTTAAGGCAGTTTGCATAACTGTTTTGTTAAAACAAGCAACATATCTTGGACTGACAACAGTTGGAAGTGCTGAGAAGTGGAAGAAAAACAAAAAGAAAAAGCCTTGTACTTTGCTACTTTTGCCATCTCTACAGAAGAGGATTAGCGCCATTAGCTTTGCTTGTTACATATTCAGTTTTTCAGCAAAACATGTTTGAGTCCATAAGAAAAGATTCATTCTTATATCTGCAGGAATAAATATATTTCAATAAATATTAACGTTAGCCCGCAACTTAGTTCCAGTTTTGAATTTTGGCCCACTGTGTATTTGAGTTTGACAACCCTGCCTTAGGAGATATGCCATCAGGAAAAACAAGTTTCTTTCCTTCTTGAAGAATATCCTTTAATCCAGCATCAGTGGCCATTTGAATTTTTCTAGTGCCACCTCCCTGCTTCGCTCTCACCTGTTTGGCTATTTTTCCATCACTATGTATCCATCCTATCTCAAGATTTCGTGTTGCTTTTTCCTGCATCTGTATATGAAGTGTTCTCCTTTGGACTTTCTTTTCTGGTTTTCATTTTCTCACGAAGTTTTTGCAGAAGTCCTAGTTTTCTTTTTGACAGTGGTTGCTTGCTTTTGCAGAAATTGAAGAGGGCAATTCGGTCTCCGTACGAGGGAATGTAGTTTGCCAAAGTTGCGTCATCCATCAGTGCTATGACGTCACAGTCAATCTGCACACAAGAAGAAAGAAAAGTCATTTTCTGCAACATTTACACTGCAAAGCAATATTACGGTTAAGCCTCTTAGGTCACCGCTAATGGCAACAGGAGAGTACTGACTGTAGTTATCAGGAAAGCATCTATTTGATGCAGGGCGAAACACAATAATGAAAGAAGCAAACTAATGCATAGCCTTTCAGTAAATAGTAAATCCTAATCTGTATTTTAAAAAAGGCAGGACTTGATTGGTTATGATGTAGGTAGTACGTCTTCTAAGGATGTTCTACGACACTGTGGTGGCGTCTGCTGTCTTTTATGTTGTGGTCTGCTGGAGTGGTGGAATGGCAGGGAGGGACAGGGGGAAACATAACAAACTGGTCGGGAGGGGCAGCTTTAGCGGTCCGCTAAAATCCACTGAACAGACTGGAGAGGAGAGGATGTCGTCCTAGCTAACATCCACCATGGACAACACCTCCATGCCCTCTGCATGAGACTGTACGAACACTGAGCAGCTCGATCAGCAGTAGACTTTTGTGTACACGCTTGTGTACATATCTCTGTACATTATTATCTGAATATTACTTATGTATGTAGGACTATAACACAGTGTCATAAATACATATCCATTTAGTCATTTAAGCAAAGGTATTACACATAGAACACAAAGTAACATTGCAAATCATTCTTTGGGACAACATCGGGATTATTTCGTTATTTATTTATTTATTTATTTTTGTGTTTATGCGAACAATATGCCTGATTTGCGACTTTCTGCACTTCTATTAGTTGTTCAGACAAATGTCACGTTGCTCCGAGGTCAAAGTTCAACGCGGCAGCGCTCCTCAGCCAGTACTTTTTATTTTATTGTTCTATTAAAAAAAAAACCAAATACTGTATTAAGTTTATTTTTTTACCGGTAGTGAACTGTAGTGCAGCCTACCATTTCCACACGCAGGCGTTAAGTGCACTGGGCAGCTCAGAGTATAAGATATGATTTCCTTCTTGTTGCCTCAGGGCAACGCTATGCAGTAGATGGGGGGCAATGAGACATTGACATATCGTGGTTTTTTTTTTCTTTCTACTGGGTTGTTTTTCTTTACTCGTGGAGATCAAATTATTGTTATTCAATAACCGCTGGATATTGGTAGGGACATGTCCCTTCCGTCCATGCCAAATATTAGCCCCTGACTTAACACAAATACTTTTTAAAACATGATTAGCATCATTTGTGGTTTTCATTATTTTTTTTAATAGTCTACAATCATGAATATTTACACACAGATTAAATGGCATTTAACATTTTTTTTTCTATTATGTCCATATCTTTCTATTTTTTATCATCTTTTACACTCAATTTGGGTTATATATAGCCATCATATATAGCCAGTCTCACAAAATGCCCAATCTGAGACTTAAATTTCTTCCTGACATTTCTCTTTTACACTCAAATTAGGTTATATATTGATAAATGAACTTTGTCAGCTTAGTTACTCCTAAAGATTGGTCAGTATAGTTAATATCTGACCAATCTAGGGATGATCTTGTAGTGGTACCAATTATAATATCCACTGATATTTATCAGAGCAAAGAGCTCCTTGAGATCCGATTCCTTTTAGATTTGACTACTCTAGCAGGGTTGCCCCTCTGTTAGCTCCAGCAACTCCTCTCTTTTCAGGATTTCTCTCTCACAATTCTTCTTTTTCTCATCCAGTGTCCATTGATTGTGTAAAAGGTTTTGTTTTGCAATTAATAATGCCTATGGTTCCATGCCAGTGCTCTGACATGGAACCATCAATCTTTGAATGCTGAAAAAGCACAGTATATCCACATTTGCATTCATCACACATTATATGTCGTGAGATGAATGCACTGCCCAAGTGTCCGCTCTTTGCCATTCAGCGGCAGGCAGCAGCTAACAGGTCGTCAGAAGTGGCCGATGTGATGATTAAGTTTAATATTGTCTACAATATTGCCAAAAACTGCCAAAGTACTTTAAGCACTATCACAAGATTATTAGTTAATCATTTACAAATCAATATTGTCTGTATGGACATCAATTTTCTCCCAAAAAAAGTGCACATGTAAAACTGCGGTGTTAAGCAATGCGGTTGAAAAATTTGGGTGCGCCTAACATTTTTCTTAGGGGCACCAGTGCAACCGTGGCAAAAGGTTAGTCTAGAGCCCTGCAGGCCACCGGTGGTGGCGTCATAGAGGAGGGACTTCCGCGCGGTCGGCCCCCCTGAACTGTGTCCACGTCAGCGCCGGTGCCTTCTGCGCGGCCGGCCTCCGGACCTCCGTCGCCTGGTTCACCACCGTTGCCGTCCGCACTGTCGGCCCCCTGAACTGCTTCCACATCGCCGCCGTGGCCTTCCTCACGGCCGGCCCCCCGGACCCCTTCGCCTGTGTCGCTGCCGTTGCCTTCCGCACGGCCGGCCCCTAGACCCCCTTCGCCTGAGTCGCTGCCGTTGCCTTCCGCACGGCCGGACTCCCGAACTGTTTGGACTCCTGTGCTGTTGGCCCCCTGAACTCTTTTGTTTTGGACTCTGTTTTCTTGGGCTCCGGTGTGTTTCTTTTGTTGTTTTATGGTGCTGGCTCGTGTTTGTTTTTTTGTCCATCTTGTGCAGCGGGGTGGAGCCCCAGGAAGTGTGGGCGGCCGGGGCACCTGCGCTGGGAGTGTCCACTCATGGAGGTGGGGCAGGGGGTCCGAGGGCCCTTCCTCCAGGGGGGGGGGGGGGGCATACCGCGTGCCAGTAAGGTGTCAAGGGGGTAAACGCCACGCTTTGGTGGACATGGGCTGCACGCAGACCCTGGTCCACCAAACTTTGGTTTGCCCCAGGGTGTTGTTGGAGGCTGGGTGGAGGTTAAATGTGTGCACAGGGATATTCACCAGTCCTCCACGGAAGACCCGCCGCCTCCGGTAGCGTGCGGGAGATTTCCCACTCGAGCAGTCTCGGGATGACACCCTACACTTAGCCTATGACCAAGAGATGGAAATTGATGGTCAATGGGTGGGGATGCGAAAAAACTCTGAAGCGGATAATGGCCCGATTCTATTGGCCTGGCATCTGGGCCGAAGGTGCCTTTGCGCCCGTTACCCCTCATGGAGGTCCCATTTGACCGCATCGGTATGGACCTCAGAAGACCATTTAACCGAAGTGCATGCGGCTATCGCTTCGTATTAGTCCTGGTGGATTAATGCGACACAATACCTAGAAGCAGTGTCAGTGCGCACCATTTCCGCGAGAAGTGTGGCACAGGCACTGTTTCAGGTCATCTCCCAGGTCGGTATTCTGAAAGAAATACTGACCGACCAGGGCACATCGTTCATGTCTCACACACTGAGGGAGCTGTATGGGTTATTGTGCATTAAGTAGACCAGCGTCTACAACCCTGAAACCGACGGGTTGCTGGATCGGCTGAATAAAACCCTGAAGTCCATGATCCGTAAGTTCATTCACGAAGATGAATGCAATTGGGATCGCTGGTTAGACCCTCTGTTGTTCACAGTGCGGGAGGTGCCCCAGGCCTCCACGGGATTTTCTCCTTTTTAACTGTTGTACGGAAGAAAGCCGTGGGGGGTGCTCGACCTGATTAAGGACAACTGGGAGGAGGGTCCGAGCCCTCTGAAAAGTGAAGTTCAGCACGTGTTGGACCTGAGAGCAAAGCTGCACACACTGGGGAGACTCTCCTGGGAGAATTTGCTCCAGGCCCAGCAGCGGCAGCAACGCCTGTAAAACAGAGGGGCGAAACTCAGGCAATTTTTACTGGGAGACAAAGTGCTTGCATTACTTCCTTCTGCCAGCTCAAAATTACTCACCAAGTGGCAGGGGCCCTTTGTGGTCACACGGTGATTGGGGGACATTGATCATGAAGTAGTATGGTCGGACAGGGGCGGAGCCACGAAAATTTACCACCTCAACCTCCTTAAAGAATTGGAGGGATGCGGAGACCACTTCTCTGGTGAGCCTGGTAAGGGAGAGAGATGAGTTGGGGTAGGAGGTGCCAAAATCCAACAACCCCGCCTCCCTCCATTGTAGTTACCATCTGACACAGGCCCAGAGGGCAGATGTTGCTGAATTGCAACAGCGCTTTGCTGACGTGTTCTCCCGCCTACCCAGCCGTACTTCTCTCATAGAGCACCATTTTGAGACGCAGCCTGGCGTGACGGTGTGTTCACGGCCCTACAGGCTGCTGAAACATAAAAGACAAATTGTTCACTGGGAATTGCAGGAAATAATGAGGTTGGGGGCAATAGAAGAGTCACACAGTGCTTGGTGTAGCCCCATTGTTCTTATGGTGAAGACTGATGAGTCTATATGGTTCTGTGTCAACTATCGCAGAGTGAATGAGGTGTCACGTTTTGATGCTTATCCCATGCCCTGGGTTGACAAGCTCCTGGACCGGTTGGGCACCGCTCAGTTTTTCACGACACTGGATTAAACCAAGGACTACTGGCAGATTCCCTTGTCTGCAGAGTCCAAGGAAAAGACCGCCTTCTCCACTCCGTACGTGTTGGACCAATTCGTTACGCTTCCGTTCGGCTTGTTCAGAGCCCCTGCCACCTTTCAGCGTCTCATGGACTGGGTGCTGCAGCCGCACGCTGCCTATGCTGCCGCTTATCTGGATGAGGTCATCATCTACAGTGACACGTGGGCGGAGCATGTGCAGCGTGTGGCTGCGGTACTGGAGTCTCTGAGGCAGGCACGGCTCACGGCCAACACGAAGAAGTGTGCGGTTGGACGGAGGGAGGTACAGTATTTGGGGTACCACTTGGGGGACAGGCAGGTGTGGCCTCAAGTGGAGAAGACTGCAGCGATAGCATCCTGCCCACGCCCCAAGACGAAAAAGGAGGTGGGATGGTTTCTGGGGCTGGCCGGCTACTACCGGCGGTTCGTGCCAGGATTCACGGACCTGACCAGCCCTTTAACTGATCTCACCCGCAAGGGTGCCCCGGATCTGGTCCAGTGGACGGAGCGGTGCCAGGCAGTGTTTGTGCAGGTGAAATGGGCTCTCTGTGGAGAGCCGCTGCTGTTCAACCCCAACTTCTCCCTCCCTTTTCGTCTGCATACTGACGCCTCGAGCAGGGGGTTGGGGGTCGTTTTGTCCGAGCAGGTTGGGGGAGTTGACCGGCCGGTCGTCTGCATCAGCCGGAAGGTAACAGACCGTGAGTTTTACTAATATTATAATTGTCATTAACCTCCTAAGACCAGGACTCTTCCACGGCATGCATTTTTAATTTCTCTCTTTTTTTTCTTTTTTTTACCTTACTTATGTTTTTAAGAAAAATAAGAGCCACATATGAGGATAATGGTTTAAAATTTTGATAGAACAGTGGCAGTATAATGTCCTTGTAAGTGGATATCAAGCCCATGTAGAGCAAAATTGAGTATTTTAGTCTAAATAACCCAAAATGTGATGTCCACATATGTGGACGCCAGATCCTAGGAGGTTAAATCTCAAATAAAATTTATTCAGCTCATTGGCCAACTGATGGTCTGAATTAAACGCTTATCTTAAACTTATCTTAGTACAGTCACTGTGACAGTGACCAGTCGTGTGTTTCATGCCTTCCCAGGCAACCCTTAAGCTATTGCTACCCATCTCAGCCTCTACCTTATTCTTGTATTTTATTTCGGCTTTTTTTTAAATTTTATTTTATTATTTTGGATCTGATCTCCTTCCTAATTTTTCTTACCTTAGAGATATTCCCTTCAATAAAAGCTCTGGGTGTCACGGCTGGGGCAGCAGTCATGTTGTGGATGAATAAGGACCCAAAATGCAAGCAAGCGACTGATGAAGAGTGTGACGTTTATTTACAAGTGGCAGTGGCAGAAACAGACAACGAAGCATGAGGGATACAAACGGAAACCTAAACTGGGAAAAACTAAATAACAAACCTGAGAGCATACGAAAAGGGCTGCGGGGCAGAGAGACGCGTGCAGAGGAACAGAACACCAGGGAACACAGGATACCAAGAAACGCAGACTAACGCAGACGAGCCGACAACGAGCACAGACCGACACCCACTAAATATACACACACACACAAGGTAATCGGGTAATCACAAACAGGAGGGGAGAACAGCTGATCCTAATACAAACGATGACTAGAGCACACAAGCTGAACACAATGACAACAGACACAGACCTTCAGAATCGAACAGGAAATCCAGAACACGAGCCCTCAAAGTAAAACAGGGAACACACAGGCTGATTTACAACACAACACGGGGACATGAACAGAACACCGAGGACAGACACAGGTAGGGCTGATAAAACACAAACTTCAGGTTCAACCCTAAACTAATACAAAATCAGAATAAACACAAGGCACAAAAATAAACTTCAAGGAAACACAAAACCCTGGGTCAAAATGATCCAGGACCATGGCACTGGGAATGTACTATCCCCTACTCTATTATACCATCGCTACTACCCTGAACCACTGACAAAAGGAAAGACTAATCTGTCCTTTCAAAACTTACACCAAATTTTGACCCTAGCTTTCAGCAGAAATCATGACTAGGCAATACTTTTCCAATCTGTTATTACTCGATTGTAATAATAAGCCTGTACAAACTTTGATCAACAGTTTCTGAGAAGCTCCAAAAAGCCTGTATGCTACCGACAACCAGCTGAAATTAAAAGTCATTTAAAGTTAACTTTCTTCATTATTATTTTGCAGGTGCAGCTAATGGAATGGCCTGGGAGTGTATATGCAAATTAGATTAATAGATAGATAGATAGATAGATAGATAGATAGATAGATAGATAGATAGATAGATAGATTAACAAAAACTGTAATAAAACAAAATGAAATAAACAAAGTGACAAGATAAGAAACATTAGAGTGAAAGCCAGAAAAATTGCACAAAGAAAATATTTATAAATATGTAAACATTATTCTGGAAACTTTATCAAGAAATCACGATTTTGTAGCTGTAAAATTGCTGAATTTCTAAATTGAACAAAGGTCTTAGTTAAGCTTTTTTTTTTTCAAAAACTGACAAAGATACTCACTTTTATCCCCAGTTTGAATGTTATGACAGTATAGAGAAAATACTGAAAATATACCTAGTACAAGCAGAATCTAAATACTTGATTAATCACAGACAAAGTAATGTGGCCACAGACTGTAAAGCAGTAACTAACTAAAATAAATTTAATAATGCAATATATTACAAGGTTAGAAAATATAACAAAATAGCTCGAATAAATACAAATAGCTCTAATTATAAATTCCTCAGTATATTACACAAAATATATAATATAATCAGAAAATGTGTGATATATTCAGCTACAAATTAATTTTACTGTAATGATTCCAAACAAAATATAATATCGGTATAATCAAAATAATTTACTGACTTGTGATAACAGCCCTGATTTTATTTCACAAACAATTAATTTAAACTATTATTAAAATAAATTTTAAATGAAAGTAAATCTACATTTTCTAAAGACTTACCGATATAAGGTTACATGAACAAGTAAGCCAACCTCTGCTTAACTTCAGACTCAGTTAAATTTAAGGCCAAGGTCCTCCAGTTAAATTGTTTTTACTTCCAAATTTGTGATGTCTAATCTTAGGTAAGCTTAATGCTTGAAGATTTAAGTTGACCTTGGTGCTCTTATCACAAACTCTATACCATGATCGAGATAATTAATTCCACCTTATAAGACTATTGTTACACCCCTTTTACATTAAAAGGTTCAATGTTCATTTGATCAGTAAAGGTGAGCAATAATACATGTAAAGAGGGGGGTAAAATGGCTGACTAACAGCAGAGGGCAGAGTGGAACTAACAAAAGGAGAAGGGAGAGGAAAACAGCCATTACTAAATGTTATAATGTGGAGGAATGAAGATTAGTTCTGGATAGTTTTTATCTTGGGTTCAGTCCGCTGTGTAATCAGTTGCCCCCCATTAGTCCAAGTATCTTTGTTTTGAAATGTTTGAGTTGGAACTCTAAAAACAAACAAACAAACAAAAATAACAATAAATAATTAATTATTTAATTAATAAAATAATAAAATAATTTTATTCACCAAAAATGTAGCAAATAGCCATAGAATGTGTCACAGCTTTACAATACTTAAAATACTTACAAGTTACAAAAGCAACATCAGCAATACAGTAAACAGGAAGAGGAAGTCCCAACCTACATTCTGCCTTTGTTGTATTTCAGTCAAATGTTCTCACAGTCAACAGTAAAGCATTATGAAGGTTGCAGCTCTCAGCATCCGGCTTTGTAAGTACTGATTCTACCAATTAATCATTCAATAGCAATCACATATGTCTGATGCACAAAATTCCATTTGTCTCTTCAGTAACTGCTGTTTTAGTCCTGATGGCCGCACAAGCTGGCCACAGTAACTTTTCTGGTGAGTAAGAAGCAGTTACTTCCTGATATAAACTTAAATTTTGGATTTCAACTATCTTCAAAACTGTTTGAAGCTCTGAAACTGTAGTCTTTAATGGTTGGATTTTTTTAACACAAACAGTCCTGAGTCCTGCCTAGAAAGTAATGTCACTGCTTCACAATCTAATAAAATGTACACTTTTTTTTTTTTAATTTTTTTTTTAAACCGACACATTTTAAAAGATTTTTCTTCTTGTTTTAAGAACAGATAATTCATTTGATTGCTTTCCTTCTTCATATCTCTGTCTCAGGTGCAGTTTTTGCTCGCGTTGTTCCAGACAGGCTTCAGTTCTTTGAATACGATAATGTCTCTGTATATTGTGAGGAAGATAACAGCATCAGTGAATGGAGCGTGAAGTGGAAATCCCATAAAATAATGAACTCTTCCCTCACATTGAACATATCAGGATCACCCTACACAATTTCTCCCATGTTTGAAAGACACAGTGGAGAATACTGGTGTGAAAATGAAAAGGGAGAACAAAGTAAGGTTGTGAACATTTCTGTCACTGGTATGTTGGGTGACTATATCCTTTATTTATATTTACATGTTACTAGCCGTGCTAATGTCCACTGACAGTATATGGCAACCTTTCTTTAAAATATCAAGATGAATATGAA
>JAQSNX010009089.1:0-10660 GCA_029532605.1 Oreochromis grahami
TGCTGAATTTGAATCCACCAATCAGAGAGCCTGTGCACTTTTTCCCGCCAAAACAGGTGCACGCAGCACAGAGAGACACAGGATTTTTGCAGTCTATTTTCCATAATGAGGACTCCCCTCACACAAATGACTATAATTTCATAACCGTAGGGGCTAGAACGGTCATTCTTTCACCGTTTTGTTCAGAAGAGATGGGGGAATCTTAAAGTGTAGACACTTTATCATTAAAATATGAATTATTAAAGATATTTGACTTCTAATGCACCATAACAAGGTAGAGGTAAATCAAAAACTGCCTTGACTTGCCCTCAAACAACGCTTTCTAACTCTAAATCTATTTGGAGTATCAATATCATTCTTTCACCGTAAGAGACAGCAGGCTTTGGTGAACAATCATGGAAATTTTCAGGTCTCTGTGGAAATCCATCAAAAAGATATGACGAGAGAAAAAAGTGGTTTATGGGCAGAAATCTGTGCCATCAGAAACTGAATTTGAATAAGTTAAATTTGAATTTGAATTACTCTGATTGAATCTGAATTGTAACTTGAATGAAAGCTTTTGAAAACTGATTGGTGGATTCAAATTGAGAAGCTCACAGCTGTTTGACTGACCTAGAAACATGCTGTTAACAGCCCCTGTTCACTTTCTGCTGCTGCTGCTGTGTGTGTGTGTGTGTGTGTGTGAGAGAGAGAGAGAGAGAGAGAAAGACCCTTTTTAGGGTAGCATCTCATTGTTGGATAAAAATGTAAAAATGTAACAGCAAACTTAACCATGTTCCTTTTTATTCAGCTTGTCATTTTACCTTTCCAATATTTTCACTTAAGTTATTACAATTCTGCTCAATCATAGTATCTGTTCTAAATCATTGTTATTAAGCTATATTGTAGGATTTCTGCTAAATCATAGTATTTCTACTATATTATATTTTTCTTTCTAAATATAGCATTTCTGCTATAGAGTAGTATTTCTGCTGTGTTATAATATTTGTGCTAAACTGGAGTATTTGTGCTAAAACATAGTATTTATATAAAATTAAAATATTCATAGTATATTACAGTCTCTGGTAAATCACAGCATTTCTGCTATGTTGTACTGTTTTTCTAAATCATAGTATTTCTGTAATGTTTAAGAATGTTTGGCTAAATATATTCTTTCTGTTATCTTATACAATTTCTCCTAAATTCTTGTATTTTTGAGAAGTTATCATGTTTCTGGTAAGTTACAATGTTTCTGCTAAGTTCTGCTATGCTATTGTATTTCTGCCAAGTATTGTGTTTCCTCTAAGATATTGCAGTTCTGCTAAGTTACTACATTTTAGCAAAGTTCCTTTGATTCTGCAAAGTTTTTACAATTTCTGCAACTTTTCAACTTTTTCAGCTAGTTTTAGCAGACAGCTTCAGCATTACAGCATCCACACTGCATTTTCGCAGGAAATGCAAATTTTTCTAGTTTTTAATTGTAATTGTACTCAGTTTGAACCAGTTAAGGGGAGCATGAGCAGAGAAAAATAATTTCTGTTTTCTGTTTCCTACATTTTACAGGGTGACTTTACCTCTAAACAGAAAGAGTAGTCAGAGGTTAAAGTGGGATTCAGCAGATGGAGGAACCCTAAAATCATAGTATCTCAGCATGGGGAAAAGAATAACAACTCATTATATTTTCTGCTTCTGCTGAGGTTCATTTTATTAGTGTCCCTGGATCATTGACCCAGTGTTTTCAGCTTATACTTTGTCACTGTCCATTCATGTGTTTCCTGTTTTATCATGTTAGCCTTTAGTCTCTGTTCATGATGTTCAGTTCTACCTCCCATGTCTCATTAGTTAGCTTTTGTTCAGTTGTGTTCTTACCTGTTTCTAATATCTTCATTATCCAGTGTATTTGAATCCTCAGTTCCTGGTCTTGTCATCCTCCGTGTATGTTTTCAGTTCAGTTCAGCCAACCATCTCATCTTCTGTTTGCCTGTCTTTTTAATAAATGCCGTCCACATCCTCAACAAGCCTGCAAGTCCTGCATTTAGGTCCACTATTACTTCTCTCCACACCTCGCTGGTGACACACTCCTCTTGTGGAGTTATACAACTGAATTTAACAAGATTTAGGCAGATGTTTCATGAGTTGAACTGGCTTATTTCCATCCTCTATACTGAAAGTACACTGCTATACTAACTTTATACTAGAATGAATAAAGTTGGTATGAAGGTGAAATTCAGTGAATGGTTCTCAGTGTCATCAGCTGAACTTTAATTGTATCTCTGTCACTCAGAATGTTTTGTTTAGAGGGGGAGTATATGATCAAACATGTAGAGAACTTGGCAAGTTGCATGAAATGAACAGAAACGAACACCTTAGCAAATAAAGAGTGAAATCTAGAGCACAGCAGCCAAATGTGTTTCAGGCCTGAGCAGAGCTGGATACCATGAATTCCTTCACAAAACAAGATCTGAAAAGATTTCCATCACCTTGTTTAAGAATTGTTTATTTGTTACTAAAAATCACACCCTTAGCAACACCATCCAAGTCCGCAGCTTGCCCCAACCTTTAAAATGAATTAGATACTGAAACTGATAAAGGAATGTGTAGCAAATAACCATATTTTAAAAAGTGGACTGCAAAAAAAAAGTATTTGTGTCTGCTTACTGTTTCATCCATTATGTATTTACTTATAATTTCGTGTACAAGAAAGCAAAAGAGTTGGTTAATTGGTCGTTTGTTTAATTTAGAAAAATCTAAATTAATTCTTAAAATTACCAGAAACTCGAGCTCTCCCTTAATATATTGGAGTAAAATGTATAACATTCAACTTGGGGTTCTAAAATGTTGAGAAGTACAAGTATTTCAAGCTTGTATGCAAGTACAAGACTTGCGTAAATATACTGAGTTACATTCCACTTACAACAAACACATGGAGCAACGCAACAAGAACACAAAGGGAGGTGACGTGAGTTAAGTGGAACAGATTTTCACTGCTGCCAAACACAGTGCCATCTGTGCTGGGAAATAGAGGGTTACTGATACTGACATTGTCATAAAAAATGTTAAAAGAAGGAGGTGGTGATGTTGGACAGGTGAAGTTTAAGTCATTGTCAGTGCCCGGAGAGGAGAAAGTGACAAAGCCCGGTGGTGTCCCAGTGACGGTGTCACTGATCCATTTCTGGTATTGGGACACACGAGTGTAGATTGAAAGTCCGCCACAACCATAACTATAACTCTGAACTCCACTCTGGACCCAGAGTGATCCTGCCTTAATCATGAGGGGTTCCCCTTCATCTCCCTGTGAAGAGAAATTAATAGAAAATTGTAAAGACAGGTCAGTAACTTTCAGAAGATAATCTGTCTCAGTAATATCTATCCTGTTGAAGCATTGGTCTCATCAACTTCAAACTAACCTATTATTTTTACTTCTGAATGGGAGCTATGAGAAAAGTTGTATCTGTTTTATTTGATATCTGAGCTATTATTTTATTACTGTGTTTATGGTGTAGCAGGCCTTCATTCAAACATATACAGGAAACAGAATGAAACAGCCAGCTTACATTGAAACTAAAATGTAGCTTTCCAGGCAATGTGAACCAGTCCTACAAGCTGTGCAGCTGACAAATGTATTAAAGAATAATTTTACTAACAGGCTGCTTCCAGTGTGGAAAATTTAAGCCGACACTGAAATATTTGTATAGAATGAAATGATGATCAGGACACTGTGTGTTCCTATAAAACTTTTAGCAAGTTAGCAATAATTATACAATGTAGATCACTGACACAAGAACAGAAAAAAAAAAATAGAACAACGTTTAAATAACAAATAAACCATTACATAACATGGGCCCTTCCATTCAACTTTGGGTCCAGTGCAGGTAACATTCTCTGTAATCTGTGGGAGCCAGTAGTAGTAGTAGTAGTTTTCAAAGTGGCATCTGCACTCATTGTTTCCCAATATTGGTACATTCACTTCCTGCAGAATGTTGGAAAATCGATAACCTAATTGGAGAGAAAAAGAGCTTTTTAAGAAATCAATCATCAGTATTGTTCAATAAATAAATAAATAAGTATTTTGTAACTTACTATCATCGTAACCAAAACCGGTGACCCAGCTGCTTGTCCCATTGTGGAAAGTGCTTTCTTCTGAGGCTAAGCAAATGGGCTGAATGTAGTCTGTGAAATTCACAGGAGCAGACAGCTTCAGGAGACAAATGTCATTCTCATACGTCCAGCAGTAAAAGGAAAATGCAGGATGGCAGATGGTTTCTTTCACTTTCTGAGTCACCTCATTTGGATTTAAGCCTGACTGGTTGTAGCGTCCCAGATGAACCACAGTGTTGTTACTTGAACTTGACACACAAAAAAATCATTTTCATAGATGGTAAATCGAGTGGTAGTCCATATTCAAGAACTAAAAAATAAGTCTGGTTGTAAAGAAACATGAAAGTAATTGTAAGCAACAACCGTCATGCACTACACATGATGGTTACTATTAGCAATCATCAGCATCTTCACCAAAATTTTTAATTTTTCTAAGTTCAACAGTGACTCACATTGGTATGCACCGAGCAGCTGTCAAAACCCACTGGTTGGTGATTAGGGAACCTCCACACTCTTTATATCCATAAGGTCCATAAGTTACTACAAGGGCGTGCCATGGCCAACTTCCTGGTGTTGCATCTTGACCTCCTATGATTCTGCTGTTTGTAACAGCTCGGCCACAGACTGACAGAAGAACAGAGATGGCAGTTAAACACTGAGTGCACTGATCAACCGCAACATTAAAACTAGTTGAAGGTGAATGATGACACTGACCATCTCTGGCAGGATTAGTCTGATCCAAAGATACGGACTTATCTAGCTACGTATACGCTGACTACTTTTTAGCTTTCAATTTCCTTCAACTGAGACTTGTTTTTCCTATGTTGTACATGTTATGATAGTTAATTAAACCATTTGATGAAAATGATGACTGAACTGTATAGTTTCTCTAATTACAGTACAGCAGACAGTAAGTAGAAAAATAAACTTGAGACGTGAAGAACTTTTAAGATTGTTTTTTTACTTACCAGGCTGCTGTGACTGACAACCTGAAAGTTCAAAGACAAACACAAATATGTTAAACAAACCAGTTTAGTGCAGCTGATGACTATCTGTGAGAAAGTAGGAAGTAATTTCTTCCAACTGAAAAACAACACTTTTGCCAAAACTTTGAAATATTATTTTAACAACCTATCAACTTTATTTTTTAGCATTTTTAAATTCCTGTCTGTTGTTGATGATGTTGATACATTTTACATAAAACATTTACCCAATGTAACTGATCAAATAACTCAGTGCTCAGTGATGTTGTAATCTAGCCTTGTTATATCAGTTTGTCCACAAAATGCATTTATCCTGTTAATGGAAAGTAATTGGTACTGTTGCTTTGTAATGCAGGCTTTAGTAATGATCAGGAGATTATAGGTTTCCTGATTCACAGATCAGCCAATAATGTTATTTTGTCAAAACATTTCAGAAAACAAAGTGTTCTTTTGGTGACAGCTCGATAGTGAGACTCACTGCACCCACCAGCAAGTGCTTATTATATGTTTTTAACATTATTTTAAAAAACAGTTTCATCATTGAGATAACTGCCAAAATAACATTTATATATGCAGTGAGCATTTTTAAGAAAGTTTTAACAGTAGAAAAGCGTTTATCAAAAGAAGAAATTTGGATTGATAGAAACTTAGAGTAATCTAGTAACTGTGATTAAATATAATAATCACATGTTTAAATTTAAAACGAGCAAGTCTAAGGAATATATATATTTTTATATGTAGATATATATGTATATATAACTAGAAATTGTGTCTTACACACACACACACACACACACACACACACACACACACACACACACACACATACACATACACATATATATATATATACATACATATGCCCACAGATAAATAGTCAAATACAATCAAACTTTCTTTCTCACCTGTCGATAACAGGATGGTTGCTACAGTGATACAGCACACAAACGTATGGACTGCCATTGTTAGTGTACCTCTTTTACACTTTACTTACTTACAGGGTAAGACAATCTTTCCTTAGCACCACCCTTTTAGTCTTTCTTTACTCACTAGAGCCTTGCGACAGATACATGAACCAGCCTTAAAAGAAACCTTCAGGCAGACTGTGCTTGAGGGGAGTGAAGGAATGCATTGAAAGTAATACTGTGGAAAACGGGAAGTCAGACTTGTCACACAACTTCATAACAGATTGTAAGACTCGGCTATAATCTTTCATTATTATTATTGTTATTACTGTCATAAATATTATTAATATTGCAGTTAGTTTCTGTTTCATTTACAGTAGTATAGTAGTATTGGCAAGTTTGAAGTCATTGGATACATATGGCCTAACAGGTAATGTTATAAAGTTTTTGTTTAAGGGTTATAAACCACCTTTTTTGTTTACTCTAAAGATATGAAAAAATAATACTGCTGTTTTTAAAAAATGTTCCTTTTTTCATGAAATCATGAGCAGAAACATGATTTCTTATTTCTTATGATTTCATTGGCTGTTTTAAATATGCTTATTCTTAATAAACTATGGTTCGTCAAATAGTTTGATGATGAGGTTGGGGTTTGTCTTTTGTATTAGTTAATGGTATTTCTGGTGAATGTCTTTAAAAAAATAATTAAAAAAGAAGAATATTGATTATATAAGATTCAGAATGATTTATGAATCCATCTTACAGTTCACAGATTTCAGGGTTTCTACAGCCTGACACACAATATTTTAGGTTATTTACTTTAACTAACTTACATCTTTTTCCTGGTTTACATTTTGCATACAGTTTATTTAAAAAAATGTTTGCTCAGAAAAGAGAAGAAAAAAGGATGACAAGCTTTCTATCAAGAAAATTACACACTAACAAAAACTGCCAACTTCCACCGTGTGCTGCCAACTACACTTCTGATGATAATGGGATGTGGAGATTGTTTTGGGGTTTTCAAAGGGTTTAAAGTGTGACAGGTGACATTACACACCTGCAGAATGGTGAGCTGCTATGTACAGGGTGGGCCATTTATATGGATACACTGTAATAACATGGGAATGGTTGGTGATATTAAAGTCCTGTTTGTGGCACATTAGTATATGTGAGGGGGCAAACTCCTCAAGATGGGTGGTGACCATGGTGGCCATTTAGAAGTCAGCCATCTTGGATACAACTTTTGTTTTTTCAATAGGAAGAGGGCCATGTGACACATCAAGCTTATTGGTAATGTCACAAGAAAAACAATGGTGTGCTTGGTTTCAACGTAACTTTATTCTGTCATGGGTTATTTACAAGTTACTGACCACTTATAAAATGTGGAGGTTCTCTGCTGCTAGCTACAAC
Source organism: Oreochromis grahami (assembly GCA_029532605.1). Classification (NCBI taxonomy): domain Eukaryota; kingdom Metazoa; phylum Chordata; class Actinopteri; order Cichliformes; family Cichlidae; genus Oreochromis; species Oreochromis grahami. The sequence goes on from JAQSNX010009089.1 coordinate 7,376, forward strand.
ACTGACAATACCTGAATGGGCAGTTCTGCACAGGAGTAATGCTGGAAAGTTTTGACTCATTCATCATTCTATTATCACTTTATTTGTAAGACACAATTATGCTATATCATTAAAAAGAAAGAAAAAGGGTCAAAAATGAAAAGATCAGAAAACATACAAAAATTTGTTACAGTGTTTATAAAAGATCTTAAGAAGCCTTTTAGTTTAGTCTAATTTTTAATTCTAATTGTAGTCAGCTTGAAAAAGTTAAATAGAACAAAAGCAGAGAAAATGAAGGAAAGAAATATCTCTATTTTCTTTTCTTGACATTTGCGTTTAATTGGGAAAATAAGTATAGTCAGAGGTTAAAGTGGAATTTAGCAGGTGCAGGAAACCTATAATCAGCGGTAAGCGTAAAGGAAGGGAGCTCTGTATGTATGAGAACAACTGCTGGTGTACTAACACAGTGATCATCACTGTTCACCGAACATAGAATATTTGACTGTCAAATGCAGGCCCATCCCCATTGTCATAATAACAGCCGTTTATATTCCTCCAGATGCTAATGCTAACTCAGCGATCACACTTCTGCATACAAACATCAATAAAAAACAGAGCATATACCCTGATGCTGTACATGTCATAGCAGGGGACTCATGCAGAGTTAAAAACACCAATCTCCAAATGCCACTAGGGGTGACAAGATTCTGGACAAAGTTTATTCTAACATCAAAATGGGCAACAGTATCTATGTAATACATAATTCGATGGTGGATACTAATTTGAAACCTGTTCAAAACAAATATAGGCAAAAACCTATAGGAGAAAGTTTTGTTGCCTTAATTTTTTTAAAAGAGCTGTATGAGGTGTGTTTTTCTACCACTGCTTCTACAGTTGGTTTTGATTCAATTATAAGAAAGATATGATTGTATTTCTATCAACAAACTCACATAAGACATATTAAAGCTGTCATTGCACAGCATCTCCTGCTAGCTATACTGAAACACACTAAAAGTATATGCATTGTAAGTGTGTATGCAACGCTATGAGATGTAAAATGTATTCAAAAGTATAGAACTGAAAAAGTACGTTACAACATTGATTTCCCGGAGCTGTCTAAACAGGTCTAACAACATTACTTTTTACTATTGCCTTTGGGTTTGAACTTGTTTATGTCTTGTTTTTATGATGTTCACAAAGATAACATAAAAATAGATAAAAAAAATCTTCCACCATGAGAAACCACACACTAACGAAACCTGCTAACAGCCACCGTCTGCTGCCAATACCGGAATGGGCAGTTCTGCACAGGAGTAATGCTGGAAAGTTTTGACTCATTCATCATTTTAATATCACTTTATTTTAAGACACAATTATTCTATATCATAAAAAGAAACTCCAAAGAATTATCAAAGACACTAAGATCAGAAAATATACAGACACTTGTTCCTGTTATGAAACGGCTGTGTGCAGGCAGGAAAAGGACCCAAAGTGCAGACTGCAGAGACAGACGTGAACTCAAAAAAACAGCTTTAATGCTGAACTCAAAGTAACAAACTTCCAAAGTACTAACATTAACACAGGCAGGAAACCAAAACACACAGCATGACTGAGGGTAGATAAGAGTAGACACTGACAAACTGAAACACAGGGCTTAAATACATAGAGGGAGCAATCAGGGAATAGGCAACAGGAGGGAAACACAGCTGGGGCAAATCAGGCCTAATGAAACAGGGGAAGCAAAACCATAACACATGCACCTCCACAGTAAAACAGGTAACATAACACAGACTGAACTTAAAGACACAGACTCACAGGCAGGCACTGCAACAGAGAGAACAGAGACGTAAACCATAAGACTCTAACAGAGAAACAAAAGACTAGAAATGATAAATAATATACTAAACTCAAAACATTGGGTCAATGACCCAGGCATCCTAACAGTTCCAGTGTTTGTAAAAGATATCATGAAACCTTTTAGATTTGTTTGATTTTTAATTCTAATTGTACTCAGCTTGAACCAGTTAAACAGAACATGGGCAGAGAAAAATAAGAAAAAAATAGCTTTGTTTTTTGACATTGTAGAGGGTGACTTTGCCTTTAACAGGGGAAATGAGTACAGTCAGGAGTTAAAGTGGAATTCAGCAGGTGGAGAAAACCCAAAATCAGTTGTAATGGCTCAGCATGGGGAAAAGAATCACAACTGCCAATAATTTCTATTGAGAGCTCCAGTAGATATTTTAATGTACAGGCTGTGATCAGCTGACCCGCTGCTATCTGTGTATTTACACAATTGAATTCAAACAGATGTAAGCAGATGTTTTATGAGTTGAACTCCCTAATTTCTAGGGATGCAACGATACCAATTTTTTCAAACTGATCCGATACGATACTTGGATCTGAGTACTTGCCGATACCGAGTACAAAAACCGATACTTCTGCCACACACAAGTTAAACTTAACCGGTAGTAAAGAAACGACCCCAGACAACTCTTTAACACAAACGAAACGTTTACTGAACGTAAGGGCAGAGACAAATACTGTACAACACATCCCTTTTTTATGATATTGATATTCAAATTCCTTAACCAAATGAAATACACTGTATAAATGAAATAATTCCCTTTCAAATTATATTAAACAACCCAACTTATGTTATCACCTTTTGGTAAGTGACTCACTAATATACACTCCAAAACACGTTATATAAATCCACTAAACATACAATATTCACACATGGGCCCCACACACACTCACATTCACACTTGTTGCAGGCCTGTTTGCTGCTCATGGCGGACGATGGAGAAAATCCTCTCCCCAGTAAGAGCACAAAAGTCCTGACTTACAGTTCCGTTGCTGGGGTAGGTCGCGTCACCAGTCCCACACTAAATCCACTCCCCTGTGGACCCAACATGCTGTCTCTGCTACAGCGCATTAGCCAGTCACTGTCCAGTCTCCGACAGTCCATAGCAGCTGCCTCCGTGGCGCAGCCAAGCAGTCCGGGCTAGCCTTTAGCCTCGGCGGTCATGGCTGGAAACACAGTTTTCCACGGACGGTGGTGCGACCATTGAAACAAAAAGTCACTTCACCCACACTCTGTGCGAAGCTCTCACACGGTTAGCTTTCTAGTCACACACTCTTTTGTGCAAGTTAACCTCAGTAAAACTAGCCGAGTCTCTCACTTTGGTTCAGCTAACCTCGTGCATCTCTTCATGCCGTTCTCTTCTGTGAACTGTGAACACCTTATGTGGCGTTCAAGTCCGTGGGAATTATGATTATCTACTCCCAAATTCCCATCCGGGCTAC
>JAQSNX010009090.1:0-11027 GCA_029532605.1 Oreochromis grahami
CTTCCAAAAATTATACATCAAAACGTAGGTATTTTTGCTGGCTTTTCAGAAAATGTCACCATCATTTTGGCAAATCTCCTCAGACCAACACAAAGTCGCAAAACTCTCCATAGAAAGTCAATGGAGAGCTTGTTCAAAATCATCGCTTGATTTCTGTAATGAGAGGCATATTCGAATCGTCATATCTCCTTAACGAAGCGAAGTTAAGACATAAGGCTTGTCCCAGTATATCTTCAGACACTCCTGACGCTCACAATTCAAGAATTTTTTTCTCACCTATTACCGTTCTGAAATGAGTTACACTTGTTTGAGGGTAGGAAATTCGTCCTTCGCTCAGATTTCTTCAGATTTCAAACTCTGGAAATGAACCACTTTTTTCTCTTGTCATATCTTTTTTTTTGGATTTCCACAGAGACCTGAAAATTTCCATGATTGTTCACCAAAGCCTGCTGTCTCTTACGGTGAAAGAATAATATCGATACTCCAAATAGATTTAGAGTTAGAAAGCGTTGTTTGAGGGCAAGTCAAGGCAGTTTTTCCTTTGCTCTACTCAGTTATGGTGCATTAGAAGTCAAATATCTTCAATAATTCATATTTTAATGATAAATTGTCAACACTTTAAGATTCCCCCATCTCTTCTGAACAAAACGGTGTAAGAATGACCGTTCTAGCCCCTACGGTTAGGAAATTATGGTCATTTGTTTGAGGGGAGTCGTCATTATGAGAAATAGACTGCAAAAATCCTGTGTCTCTCTGTGCTGCGTGCAGCTGTTTTGGCGGGAAAAAGTGCACAGGCTCTCTGATTGGTGGATTCAAATTCAGCAGCTCCCAGGCTGCTTGACTGAGCTAGAAACTTACTTCTCTCTCCCCTGTGTGTGTGTGTGTGTGTGTGTGTGTGTGTGTGTGTGTGTGTGTGTGTGTGTGTGTGTGTGTGTGTGTGTGACAGAGAGAGAGAGAGAGCCTTTTTATGGGATGATCTCATTGTAAGATTTAAATTCAATATATTTAGACTGGTTGACTGAATTGGATGTGTGTGTGTGTTGTGTGTGTGTGTGTGTGTGTGTGTGTGTGTGAGAGAGAGTGAGAGAGAGAGAGAGAGAGAGAGAGAGAAAGCCTTTTTATGGGATGATCTCATTGTAAGATTCAAATTCAATATATTTAGACTGGTTGACTGAATTGGATCTTGTGTGTGTGTGTGTTTGTGTGTCTGTGTGTGTGTGTGACAGAGAGAGAGAGTGTGTGTGTGAGAGAGAGAGAGAGAGAGAAAGAGAGAGAGAAGGCCTTTTTATGGGATGATCTCATTGTAAGATTCAAATTCAATATATTTAAACTGGTTGACTGAATTGGATCTTGTGTGTGTGTCTCTCTGTGCATGTGTGTTTCCATATGTGTCCATATTTGTGATTGTGTGACTGTTATACTTTTTTCCTGATTTTTCTTTTCATTTAACAATTACATTTGAGGGACCCTTTGCATGTTCAGCAGTTTTTCCGCTGTCCATTTTGGTTTTCCAATTTTTCTATTTAAGTTATTACTATTGTCCTAAGTCATAGCATTTCTGCTGCTTTTCAGTATTTGTGCTAAATACAGCATTTGTGCTAAATCATACTATTTCTGCTATTTCATAAGATTTGTGCTAAATATAGTATTTCTGCCAAATATAGTATTTTTGATTAATTATAGTTTTTCTACCAAATCATAGTACAGTTTTACTGCTTTTTATATGGCTTCTAAGACAACCAATCATATCCAAGGGCTTGCACATTCAAATTTGCATATTGGGGCATTCATGGCTTCTAAGACAACCAATCATCTATGTCATATATCTATGATATTTCATATTTTTATTTTAAATGGTCAACATTTCAAGATTCTCCCATGTCTCCTGAACACAACGGTCTAAGAATGACCGTTTTAGCCCCTACAGTTAGGAATTTATGGCTGTTTATTTGAGGGGAGTCCTCACTATGAGAAATAGACTGCAAAACTCCTGTCTCTCTCTGTGCTGTAAAAGCCTGCACTTGATGCACCAGTTTTGGCAGGAAAATGCACACAGCCCCTCTGGTTGGTGGATTCAAATTGAGAATCTCACAGCTGTTTGACTGACCTAGAAACATGCTGTTAACAGCCCCTCTTCACTTGCTGATGCTGTGTGTGTGTGTGTGTGTGTGTGTGTGTGTGTGTGTGTGTGTGTGTGTGTGTGTGTGTGTGTGTGTGTGTGTGTGTGTGTGTGTGTGTGTGTGTGTGTGTGTGTGTGCCAGGGTTAAATGTTATGTGTGTGTGTGTGTGTGTGTGTGGGATGTGTGTGTGTGTGTGTGTGTGTAAGAGAGAGAGAGAGAGAGAAAGACACACACAAATAAGACGCTGTTCTTATTTGTATTTCTAAATGTATTTTTATTTTATTTTTTCACAGGTGAACAAAAATTAGTTTTGAGTGAACTTAATCATGTTACGTTTTATTCAGCTTGTCATTTTACCTTTCCAATATTTTCACTTAAGTTATTACTATTCTGCTCAATCATAGTATCTGTTCTAAATCATTGTTATTAAGCTATATTGTAGGATTTCTGCTAAATCATAGTATTTCTACTATATTATATTTTTCTTTCTAAATATAGCATTTCTGCTATAGAGTAGTATTTCTGCTATGTTATAATATTTATGCTAAACTGGAGTATTTTTCCTAAAACATAGTATTTATTTAAAATTACAATATTCATAGTATATTACAGTGTCTCTGGTAAATCACAGCATTTCGGCTATGATGTACTGTTTTTCTAAATCATATTATTTCTGTAATGTTTAAGAATGTTTGGCTAAATATATTCTTTCTGTTATCTTATACTATTTCTCCCAAATTCTTGTATTTTTGAGAAGTTATCGTGTTTCTGATAAGTTACAATATTTCTGCTAAGTTCTGCTATGCTATTGTATTTCTGCCAAGTATTCTATTTCTTCTAAGATATTGCATTTCTAAGATACTACATTTTAGCAAAGTTCCTTTGCTTCTGCAAATTTTTACAATTTTTGCAACTTTTCAGCTTTTTCTGCTAGTTTCAGCAGACAGCTTCAGCTTTAAAGCATCCACACTGCATTTTCGCAGGAAATGCAAATTTTTCTAGTTATTCTTCAAGTTGCTTCCGTACATTTTTTGCTGTTTATCTCCTTCTACAATTTTCAGCCGATTTTCACCGTTCAAATTTTAAACTATTCTGCTATTTCTGCTAAAGTGTGCTATGACTTTTGGTATTTTCTGCTATTATACTTTTTAAAATATTAAGCTTTTTATGCAATTTTTTGTCCCATTGAAATGAATGGAAAACTTCCCAAAATTCTGCTAAAACTTGCTTGTGTTTGAAGCTTAACTACTTCCTTATACTTTCGCCTAGAACAACCATTCAAATTTTAAAATGTTCACAAATTATTGGGCTATTCATGAATGATTCAGCTTTTTCATATCTGTTACCGTTTTCATCTTATCCCTCTTTAAGTTTTGAGTTTCATTTTTGTGATTTTTCACAAAATACATGCGTTGTTATGGTTGCTATGCACTTGGCTTTCAGTGTGCCACTGAAGGTTTTGCAGTCTTCTCTTCATGTCCGAACAACTTCTTGCTATTTGCTCAATCTTCACTCCACTTCCACAATTTATACATCAAAACGTAGGTATTTTTGCTGGCTTTCCGAAAATGTCACCATCATTGTTGTGAGATTTATAGAATTTTGGCAAATCTCCTCAGACCAACACAAAGTCTGAAAACTCTCCATAGAAAGTCAATGGAGAGTTTGTTCAAAATCACCGATTGATTTCTGTAATGAGAGGCATATTCGAATCGTCATATCTCCTTAACGAAGCGAAGTTAAAACATGAGGCTTGTCCCAGTATATCTTCAGACACTCCTGACGCTCAAAATTCAAGAATTTCTTTCTCACCTATTACCGTTCTGAGATGAGTTACACTAGAACGAGAACGAGAGTAATAAACAACATCACAATGATCTATGGGAATATGACAGTAAATACTAAATGTTAGACATTATTGTGCAGCGCGTAAGATCGACAGCGCACAGTGTGCTTTGAGGTAAGAGCCAAAAAGGGTGTAGTTTGTGTGTGATCACCCGTGTGTACACCTGTGAGCATGAACGTGCTTGTTTTTAAAAGGTTCCTTCATGTAATGATCTGCTAGAGGGTGTGGGGGGGCCACTGCCCCGTCCTCCAGAGCATGACGCAGGTATGGAGGAGATCAAAACTCCAGACGTCCAGAGGCCCCCAGAACACAAGAGACCAAGGAAGACCAACAGAGGGGCAGCCGCGCCACTATCCCAGAAAGAGCTGAGGAGAGTCCCAGATGAGGGGTCACTCAGCAGCCGCGGAGCAGAAGCCAGGGGGGGTTGCAGTGACGTGCCCGTGAGCTCCGCCGGCAGCCAGCTGTGCCTGAGTGACCGAGCCCCGGGCCGAGAGGCCGAGGGCACCCTGCCTCCGAAGTGGCCCGAGCGAGCCCCAGGCCCCAGGCCCCGATAAGCAGCCGCCAAGGAGTGAGCCGGTGTGTACCTGGGCGCCCACCCCCGGACACAAAGAACCACCAATGCACCGATGTCTGAGGGCGTCCACCACCGGCAGGGGAAGTGGTGGGGGGAGATAGGCCTCCAAACCTTGGAGGGCCTGAGATGTCCCCAGAGAGGTGGCGTCTGATACCCAACCTGACATATAGACACAGACATACAGGCACACACAGATACAAACATCCATTCCCACCCTCATGCTCTCATAGGCAATTATTCCACACTCAACCAACGCGGAGACAGACATAAAGAGACGCTGTACACACAATCACTCTCCCCAAGCGTACTCTAAGAACCGGGTCTGGGTACCCTTGCCCCTGGAGGGGGAAGCTGCACCCAGACCCAGGTGGTGTTACCCTTTTCCCTGCGGTGGGGAGAAGCAGGCCGCCCCGACTCCACAGCAGCAGGGAGGCCCCACATTCCAGACCCCAGTCGGACGGCCAACTCCTCCTCCTAGCCCCCCCACTCCAGCAGGCCGCAGAGAACGGGGGTGTGTGAAGACTCCAGACCTCCCTCCGCCCGCTCATATGTAGTGTTGATGTTTGTGTGTTCTAAGGTGCATTTAAAACCCAGGAGGGCATGGAGCTACCTGCCAGAGAAGCAGGTAAGCGCATAGTCCAGGGGTCCCCAATCTCAGTCCACGAGGGCCGGTGTCCCTGCAGGTTTTAGATGTGTCCTTGATCCATCACAGCTGATTTGAATGGATAAATTACCTTCTCCACACGTCTTGAAGTTCTCCAGAGGCCTGGTAATGAGCTAATCATGTGATTCAGGTGTGTTGACCCAGGGTGAGATCTAAAACCTGCAGGGACACCGGCCCTCGTGGACTGAGATTGGGGACCCCTGGCATAGTCCCTCCTGCTAGCCCTCAATGTCTACGTGTATTTAAAATTGAGAGGTGGGCAACGACGCCAGGGGTGAGGTGTACACCCTGATGGTAATTTGGATTCTGTGTGGCGTGCCCACCCCCAAGATCCTATATGTATGTGTAATGAGAGTGTGAGTAATGTGAATGTCTAAGTTGTGAGATAAAATTGAGGCAGAGGCAGCCAGAAGGGGACAGAGGGGGGGGTGCCTCCCCTGCACCCTGGTGACACACCCCTACCCCAAGGCCCTGCATGTGTGGGTGACTGTGGTGGAGCGAGAAGAGGGAGGCAAGGCTAGAAACATACTGTTAACAGCCCCTGTTCACTTGCTGCTGCTGCTACTGTGTGTGTGTGTGTGTGTGTGTGTGTGTGTGTGTGTGTGTGTGTGTGTGTGTGTGTGTGTGAGAGAGAGAGAGAGAGAGCCTTTTTATGGGATGATCTCATTGTAAGATTTAAATTCAATATATTTAGACTGGTTGACTGAATTGGATCTGTGTGTGTGTGTGTGTGTGTGTGTGTGTGTGTGTGTGAGAGAGAGAGAGAGAGAGAGAGAGAGAGAGAGAGAGAGAAAGCCTTTTTATGGGATCATCTCATTGTAAGATTCAAATTCAATATATTTAGACTGGTTGACTGAATTGGATCTTGTGTGTGTGTGTGTTTGTGTGTCTGTGTGTGTGTGTGACAGAGAGAGAGAGCGTGTGTGTGACAGAGAGAGAGAGAGAGAGAAAGAGAGAGAGAAAGCCTTTTTATGGGATGATCTCATTGTAAGATTCAAATTCAATATATTTAAACTGGTTGACTGAATTGGATCTTGTGTGTGTGTCTCTCTGTGCATGTGTGTTTCCATATGTGTCCATATTTGTGATTGTGTGACTGTTATACTTTTTTCCTGATTTTTCTTTTCATTTAACAATTACATTTGAGGGACCCTTTGCATGTTCAGCAGTTTTTCCGCTGTCCATTTTGCTTTTCCAATTTTTCTATTTAAGTTATTACTATTGTCCTAAGTCATAGCATTTCTGCTGCTTTTCAGTATTTGTGCTAAATACAGCATTTGTGCTAAATCATACTATTTCTGCTATTTCATAAGATTTGTGCTAAATATAGTATTTCTGCCAAATATAGTATTTTTGATTAATTATAGTTTTTCTACCAAATCATAGTACAGTTTTACTGCTTTTTATATGGCTTCTAAGACAACCAATCATATCCAAGGGCTTGCACATTCAAATTTGCATATTGGGGCATTCATGGCTTCTAAGACAACCAATCATCTATGTCATATATCTATGATATTTCATATTTTTATTTTAAATGGTCAACATTTCAAGATTCTCCCATGTCTTCTGAACACAACGGTCTAAGAATGACCGTTTTAGCCCCTACAGTTAGGAATTTATGGCTGTTTATTTGAGGGGAGTCCTCACTATGAGAAATAGACTGCAAAAATCCTGTCTCTCTCTGTGCTGTAAAAGCCTGCACTTGATGCACCAGTTTTGGCAGGAAAAAGCACACAGCCCCTCTGGTTGGTGGATTCAAATTGAGAATCTCACAGCTGTTTGACTGACCTAGAAACATGCTGTTAACAGCCCCTCTTCACTTGCTGATGCTGTGTGTGTGTGTGTGTGTGTGTGTGTGTGTGTGTGTGTGTGTGTGTGTGTGTGTGTGTGTGTGTGTGTGTGAGCCTAAATGTGTGTGTGTACTATACTAAATGTGGGGACCAAAATCCAGGTCCCCCCGGGGTGAAAGCAATTTTCACACTGAAAATGGGGTTTTAGTGTCAGGGTTACAATTAGGTTATGGTTAGGTTTAGGGTAAGGGTTAGGGTTAGGCATTCATTTTTAATGGTTGTAAGGGGTGAAACCATTATGTGTGTGTCCCCACCAGGATAGCAAACCAGTCATGTGTGTGTGTGTGTGTGTGTGAGAGAGAAAGACACACACAAATAAGACGCTGTTCTTATTTGTATTTCTAAATGTATTTTTATTTTATTTTTTCACAGGTGAACAAAAATTAGTTTTGAGTGAACTTAATCATGTTACGTTTTATTCAGCTTGTCATTTTACCTTTCCAATATTTTCACTTAAGTTATTACTATTCTGCTCAATCATAGTATCTGTTCTAAATCATTGTTATTAAGCTATATTGTAGGATTTCTGCTAAATCATAGTATTTCTACTATATTATATTTTTCTTTCTAAATATAGCATTTCTGCTATAGAGTAGTATTTCTGCTATGTTATAATATTTATGCTAAACTGGAGTATTTTTCCTAAAACATAGTATTTATTTAAAATTACAATATTCATAGTATATTACAGTGTCTCTGGTAAATCACAGCATTTCTGCTATGATGTACTGTTTTTCTAAATCATAGTATTTCTGTAATGTTTAAGAATGTTTGGCTAAATATATTCTTTCTGTTATCTTATACTATTTCTCCCAAATTCTTGTATTTTTGAGAAGTTATCGTGTTTCTGATAAGTTACAATATTTCTGCTAAGTTCTGCTATGCTATTGTATTTCTGCCAAGTATTCTATTTCTTCTAAGATATTGCAGTTCTAAGATACTACATTTTAGCAAAGTTCTTTTGCTTCTGCAAATTTTTACAATTTTTGCAACTTTTCAGCTTTTTCTGCTAGTTTCAGCAGACAGCTTCAGCTTTAAAGCATCCACACTGCATTTTCGCAGGAAATGCAAATTTTTCTAGTTATTCTTCAAGTTGCTTCCGTACATTTTTTGCTGTTTATCTCCTTCTACAATTTTCAGCCGATTTTCACCGTTCAAATTTTAAACTATTCTGCTATTTCTGCTAAAGTGTGCTATGACTTTTGGTATTTTCTGCTATTATACTTTTTAAAATATTAAGCTTTTTATGCAATTTTTTGTCCCATTGAAATGAATGGAAAACTTCCAAAATTCTGCTAAAACTTGCTTGTGTTTGAAACTTAACTACTTCCTTATACTTTCACCTAGAACAACCATTCAAATTTTAAAATGTTCACAAATTATTGGGCTATTCATGAATGATTCAGCTTTTTCATATCTGTTACCGTTTTCATCTTATCCCTCTTTAAGTTTTGAGTTTCATTTTTGTGATTTTTCACAAAATACATGCGTTGTTATGGTTGCTATGCACTTGGCTTTCAGTGTGCCACTGAAGGTTTTGCAGTCTTCTCTTCATGTCCGAACAACTTCTTGCTATTTGCTCAATCTTCACTCCACTTCCACAATTTATACATCAAAACGTAGGTATTTTTGCTGGCTTTCCGAAAATGTCACCATCATTGTTGTGAGATTTATAGAATTTTGGCAAATCTCCTCAGACCAACACAAAGTCTGAAAACTCTCCATAGAAAGTCAATGGAGAGTTTGTTCAAAATCACCGATTGATTTCTGTAATGAGAGGCATATTCGAATCGTCATATCTCCTTAACGAAGCGAAGTTAAAACATGAGGCTTGTCCCAGTATATCTTCAGACACTCCTGACGCTCAAAATTCAAGAATTTCTTTCTCACCTATTACCGTTCTGAGATGAGTTACACTAGAACGAGAACGAGAGTAATAAACAACATCACAATGATCTATGGGAATATGACAGTAAATACTAAATGTTAGACATTATTGTGCAGCGCGTAAGATCGACAGCGCACAGTGTGCTTTGAGGTAAGAGCCAAAAAGGGTGTAGTTTGTGTGTGATCACCCGTGTGTACACCTGTGAGCATGAACGTGCTTGTTTTTAAAAGGTTCCTTCATGTAATGATCTGCTAGAGGGTGTGGGGGGGCCACTGCCCCGTCCTCCAGAGCATGACGCAGGTATGGAGGAGATCAAAACTCCAGACGTCCAGAGGCCCCCAGAACACAAGAGACCAAGGAAGACCAACAGAGGGGCAGCCGCGCCACTATCCCAGAAAGAGCTGAGGAGAGTCCCAGATGAGGGGTCACTCAGCAGCCGCGGAGCAGAAGCCAGGGGGGGTTGCAGTGACGTGCCCGTGAGCTCCGCCGGCAGCCAGCTGTGCCTGAGTGACCGAGCCCCGGGCCGAGAGGCCGAGGGCACCCTGCCTCCGAAGTGGCCCGAGCGAGCCCCAGGCCCCAGGCCCCGATAAGCAGCCGCCAAGGAGTGAGCCGGTGTGTACCTGGGCGCCCACCCCCGGACACAAAGAACCACCAATGCACCGATGTCTGAGGGCGTCCACCACCGGCAGGGGAAGTGGTGGGGGGAGATAGGCCTCCAAACCTTGGAGGGCCTGAGATGTCCCCAGAGAGGTGGCGTCTGATACCCAACCTGACATATAGACACAGACATACAGGCACACACAGATACAAACATCCATTCCCACCCTCATGCTCTCATAGGCAATTATTCCACACTCAACCAACGCGGAGACAGACATAAAGAGACGCTGTACACACAATCACTCTCCCCAAGCGTACTCTAAGAACCGGGTCTGGGTACCCTTGCCCCTGGAGGGGGAAGCTGCACCCAGACCCAGGTGGTGTTACCCTTTTCCCTGCGGTGGGGAGAAGCAGGCCGCCCGACTCCACAGCAGCAGGGAGGCCCCACATTCCAGACCCCAGTCGGACGGCCAACTCCTCCTCCTAGCCCCCCCCACTCCAGCAGGCCGCAGAGAACGGGGGTGTGTGAAGACTCCAGACCTCCCTCCGCCCGCTCATATGTAGTGTTGATGTTTGTGTGTTCTAAGGTGCATTTAAAACCCAGGAGGGCATGGAGCTACCTGCCAGAGAAGCAGGTAAGCGCATAGTCCAGGGGTCCCCAATCTCAGTCCACGAGGGCCGGTGTCCCTGCAGGTTTTAGATGTGTCCTTGATCCATCACAGCTGATTTGAATGGATAAATTACCTTCTCCACACGTCTTGAAGTTCTCCAGAGGCCTGGTAATGAGCTAATCATGTGATTCAGGTGTGTTGACCCAGGGTGAGATCTAAAACCTGGGACACCGGCCCTCGTGGACTGAGATTGGGGACCCCTGGCATAGTCCCTCCTGCTAGCCCTCAATGTCTACGTGTATTTAAAATTGAGAGGTGGGCAACGACGCCAGGGGTGAGGTGTACACCCTGATGGTAATTTGGATTCTGTGTGGCGTGCCCACCCCCAAGATCCTATATGTATGTGTAATGAGAGTGTGAGTAATGTGAATGTCTAAGTTGTGAGATAAAATTGAGGCAGAGGCAGCCAGAAGGGGACAGAGGGGGGGGGTGCCTCCCCTGCACCCTGGTGACACACCCCTACCCCAAGGCCCTGCATGTGTGGGTGACTGTGGTGGAGCGAGAAGAGGGAGGCAAGGCTAGAAACATACTGTTAACAGCCCCTGTTCACTTGCTGCTGCTGCTACTGTGTGTGTGTGTGTGTGTGTGTGTGTGTGTGTGTGTGTGTGTGTGTGTGTGTGTGTGTGAGAGAGAAAGACACACACAAAGACCTTTTTTATGGCAGCATCTCATTGGTGGATAAAAATATAATATATTCAGACTGGTTGACTGGCATAGACCCTGTTTGTGTGTGTCTCTCACTGTACATTTGTGTATCCATATTTGATTTTCTGTGTATTTGGTGATTTGTGTATCCATATTTGATTTTGTG
>JAQSNX010009091.1:0-10870 GCA_029532605.1 Oreochromis grahami
TCAAATAAGCCATTCCTCTGCAGATGATCTGTTAGCTGTTTGACAACTACTCTTTCAAGGATTTTTGATATGAAAAGAAGGTTGGAGATTGTCCTATAATTAGCTAAGACAGCTGGGTCTAGAGATGGCTTTTTAAGTAAAGGTTTAACTACAGCCACCTTGAAGGCCTGTGGTACATAGCCGATTATTAGAGATAGGTTGATCATATTTAAGATTGAAGCATTAATTAATGGCAGGACTTCTTTGAGCAGTTTTGTAGGAATGGGGTCTAAAAGACACGTTGATGGTTTGGAAGAATTAATTATTGAAGTTAACTCAGAAAGATCAATTGGAGAAAAAGAGTCTAACTTAACATCGATGGTACTAAAAGTAGCTGTAGATAATATTACATCTGTGGGATGATTATTGGTAATTTTTTCTCTAATGATAAAAATTTTATTTGTGAAGAAGTTCATGAAGTCATTACTAGTTAACGTTAAAGGGATGGTTGGCTCAGTAGAGCTCTGACTTTTTGTCAGCCTGGCTACAGTGCTGAAGAGAAACCTGGGGTTGTTCTTATTTTCTTCAATCAGTGACGAATAGTAAGATGTTCTGGCTTTGCGGAGGGCTTTCGTATAAAGCAGCAAACTATTTCTCCAGGCTAAATGATGATCCTCTAAATTTGTAACACGCCATTTCCTCTCCAGCTTACGAGTTATCTGCTTTAGGCTACGTGTTTGAGAATTATACCACGGAGTCAGGGACTTTGGATTTGAGGCCTTAGTTTTCACAGGAGCTACAGTATCCAGAGTCGGACGTAGTGAGGAGGTAAAATTATTAACAAGATAATCGACCTCTGTTGGAGTAGCGTTCAGATAGCTGCTCTGCTCTATGTTGGTACAGGGCATTGAAGATGATAACAGTGGGTGGATTATATTCTTAAACTTAGTTACGCGTTCTCTGTCAAACTCACGTGTCTTCTTCTTGCGAAGTCTGCCCCAATCTCTCCCACACTTTTCCACATCGCCCTGGGCGACGAGAGGAGGAATAGGAGCGGGAACGGCGAAAACACACTAGCTCGCTTTGTTGTATTCGCGTTGGGTTCCGTGTGTGTGCTTTTTACATGACCGCGTTCTCTGTCAAACTTACGTGTCTTCTTCTTGCGAATTCTGCCCCAATCTCTCCCACACTTTTCCACATCGCCCTGGGCGACAAGAGGAGGAATAGGAGCAGGAACGGCAAAAACACACTAGCTTGCTTTGTTGTATTCGCATTGGGTTCCGCGTGTGTGCTTTTTACATGACTCTTTCTATCTTCCACGCTTGCAAGCACGTTCTCTGTCAAACTCACGTCTCTTCTTGCGTTTCTGCCCCAATCTCCCCCAGACTTTCCCACAGCTCTCTCTCTGTCTCTCTCTCTCTCGCCATCAGGAAGGTGTCCGTTTAGACAGTACATGCCCAGCAAACCGGCCAGGTACGGGATCAAGATATGGGTGGCATGCGACGCGCGTTCCAGCTACGCGTGGAAGATGCAAGTCTACACCGGCAAGCCCGACAAGCACGGGCCCTCCCGAAAAGCACCTGGCCGCTCGAGTGGTCATGGACCTCACCTAGGGATTGCCGCTGGGACGCAATGTCCCATGCGACAACTTTTTCACCTCGCGCGAGCTCACCGACAGGCTCTTTCGCGAAAGAGGCCACACGGTGCTGGGCACCCTTCGAGCGAACAGACCCGAGATCCCCAGGGAGCTGCGCTGCATCAAGGGCAGGGCTGTGGGCTCCGTCGAATACGTAGTACTTGCCGGCTCTGCGCCACGAGGAGAGGGAGGAGGAGGAGGAGGAGGAGGAGGAGGAGGAAGAGGGCCAGACACGATCATCCTCTCCTACGTGGCCAAAAAGAACAAGAACGTGCTGCTCCTCACCACCGCTCTTCGCTACCACCGATGCTCCGGCCCCGAGCCCCAGCCTAGCCGCCGCCGCATCAGCAACGGCAGCAGCAGCAACGGCAGCAGCAGCAAAAGCAACGGCGGCGGCGGCGACGGCAAACCTCCCTTGGTGCAGTTGTAATGCAGCACCAAGGGAGGCGTCGACAACCTGGACAAGGTCGTGAGCACATACAGATGCAGGAGAAAGACCTGCAGGTGCCCCGTGGCCCTTTTCCACAACATGGTGGACATGGCGGCCTACAACGCGTTCGTGCTCTGGAGGGAAATTCACCCCGACTGGATGGCGGGCAAGCTCAACAAACGAATGGCCTGTATTTATATAGCGCTTTACTAGTCCCTAAGGACCCCAAAGCGCTTTACATATCCAGTCATTCACCCATTCACGCACACATTCACACACTGGTGATGGCAAGCTACGTTGTAGCCACAGCCACCCTGGGGCGCACTGACAGAGGCGAGGCTGCCGGACACTGGCGCCACCGGGCCCTCTGACCACCACCAGTAGGCAACGGGTGAAGTGTCTTTCCCAAGGACACAACGACCGAGACTGTCCGAGCCTGGGTTCGAACCGGCAACCTTCCGATTACAAGGCAAACTCCCAACTCTTGAGCCACGATCGCCCAAACGAAGGCTGTTCCTCGAGCGGCTGGGCAAAGCGCTCGCGCACCCCATGATCGAAGCGCGATCATTAGCGCGAGGAGGAGGAGGAGGCCGAGTTGCGGCCCGAGGTACTACTGCTGCTACTACTACTACTACTACTACTATTACTACTACCGAGGCCGACGATGCTGACGCTACGCCGTGCGACTCCTCTCCGGTCAAGAGGCGAAGGTGCCGCGTGTGTCCCAGGAGCAAAGATGTCAAGACCAAGATCCTGTGCCGCGAGTGCCGAGCGTACGTGTGCACCAACTGCGCCATCAAGTACTGTCCCAACTGCGCTGCTTCATGCAACACCGCTTCCCAGACGCCGCCGACGTCGTAGTAACACAAGCGCCCCTCGGGGGTCTAACGACCCCCACCCCACCCTAAACATTTTTAGGAGACTGATGATCATCCTTTACACTAAGGAGAAGGACGAGAAGACGAAGACGGTCTCTGAACGTATTCTGTGCAAGATAATACCGACCGATGTGTGAAACGAGTGCATGTGTGCTGTTACATTGCCTGAAAGAACACAAATGCTGTACGGTTTTGTTCATGATTGTTTTATTGTCGCCAATAAACAAAGACTACAACATTTCATGTGAGTTGTTTGCACACTTGGAGAATGAGATTATACTAGAGAGCAGGTTAATGCAGAGCGCCACGTCTTGCTTTAGCTGGCTTTCTGAGGACTTTGCACACACACTATCATCATCATCATAACGCATACGCCCCGAGGGGGTCCTAGCGACCCCCCCCCCCACCACCACCACCCTAAACATCATCATAACGCATATGCCCCGAGGGGTCCTAGCGACCTCCCCCACCCTATCATCATCATCACCATCATCATCACCATCATCACCACCACCACCACCACCATCATCATCACCATCATAATAACACACCACGACCCACACCCCGAGAACAGGCGGGCGCACAAGGGTTAAAATCTTCTTTGACTCCAACTGACAGGGTCAGTGTGTTAAGACTTTAAGACGCCATGTATGTCAAGAAATGGTGAAAAGGGAGATGGAGTGCTTAGAGACCAAACTTTATGATATCTGTTTCATCAAATATTTGCATCCCCAAAAACCTTTCACCTAACAACAGTGCCGTTAGTTCGCATAAATTTCCAGTTAAATTTAAAATTATTATAGCAAAAATACGGGATGGCTTCCCAGGTCTTCTTTAAAACACAGATGTGCAATGCATTATTTAATTTGTGTTTATCAACTGCTGTGTGCGTTTTGGTTTGCACTGTGAATATATACAAACAGGAGTTACTTTTGTAAATGCAGGATCACATTTTTTAAATGGTGCTTTTTAGACACTGATCTGAAAGATAAATGTTTTTGGTAGAAGCAGCTTTGCTGGATTTGTTTTTTACTTGGTGAAAAATAGTGCAAATCTCTAAATTCAGTATTTTTACAGGTTTTGAAAAATAGTGCAAATCTCTAAATTCAGTATTTTTACAGGTTTTAACTGTTAGGTCTTTCTGTCTTTCTGGAAAATGCAGGTCAACTTGTGAAATCAGAGCATGCACCGTGCTCTTCAGAACTGTCAGCTTTGCTCGTTTCATGGGTCCTCTGTTGATAAAACTGATTGTTTTTTTTTTATGGATCTTAATGTTTAGAGCCAATAGCGAAACTAATGACCTGTGTGTCTCTTTATACTGTAAATGTTAAATTCTAAGGCTACATATTATTTATCTCCCACTGAGTCTGCTTAGCATAAAGGCTTAGCATAAAGGCTCGGTACCTTTCCAGAATTATGTAGAGGCGGCTTTAGCGTGATTAACTTATTACAATTTCAGTTTCTGGGAAGTTTTCAGTTTTCCCTCCTGTGTCTATGGTTGGTGCAAGTTTTTTGTTTATTTGTGAAACTGAGCATGGTTGTGGACAATTCCGACTGTGCTGTTTGATTTGAGTTTCGTTTTGGATCCCTTTCTTTAATTGTTAATTCTCTGTGAGCAGTGAAGAACCAAACTAGAACTTCAAAGTTTTGAATTCGTTTTGCCCCAGTGGACAGTGTGAGATTCTGCAGCTGATCGCCGCATGAAAGCTGAGGGACAGCCAGCTGGTGAAAAGGCCGGTTAAAACATGAGTCATTTGTTGTCCAAAAACATTTCCTCTAAATTTCCAAAGTTACTGATTTAAAAATATATGTTTTTGAATTTTTTGGTGGATGTCAAACATATGATAGACTCTTGGGTATATTTATAGAGCAAAATTCACCATAGTATAACCATGTTAAATAAAAGATGAACCATGTTAAATTAAAGATGCCCAAGTGTGCACCAATGCATGCCTTTGAAATGTATGTTGATAAGTATGTAGATAAGTACATGAAGCATACATCTACCTCTATAGCTGAAAAGAGTCTGTATCCATACTTTGTGGATCTGCTGATTTGTTTTTAATGTAGCAATTTTTTTCACAAACTGCAGATGATGAAATGTTCTTTATTTGAGAAAGTGTCCTACTGTGGCTACTCATAATTACTGAGTTCCCTAGCTACTTCTTTACTATGTCAGCAAACTTTCTAAAAAGGAAAGGTATCATAGATTTAAAGACATATCTTCATTGAAGCAAAGGCAAAAAATTGGAATGAATTTTATGTTCATATTAAAGAGTGAAAATCCAAAAGCTGCTGCAATCTTTTGTATTAATGATCTCTCTCTCTCTCTCTCTCTCTCTCTCTCTCTCTCTCTCTCTCTCTCTCTCTCTCTCTCTCTCTCTCTCTCTCTTTCTTGGCATGCATGTGTGTGTGAGTGAGTGAGTGTGTGTGTGTGTGTGTGTGTAGAGGAGAAAGGTGATGGCATGAGCTTTTTTTAATGCATTTTGAATCAACTTTTTTTGTTTTACAAGAAGTGTAATTCATACATTGGAATAAATGTATTCTTTTCTATACTTTATAAGTATGAAACTAAAGATTTTAAGTTCATGCACATTGTGAAACAAGAATCTAAATCTTTCTGTCACAATGATTTCTATAAAAGCATGTTGTTTATGGGAATAATGTTAAAAATCTTTTATGGGCTCTAATAATGATCAGTGGTGATTGAAGAGGAAGCTTGAACCCTGGCTCTGGACATTTTCATGACAAGTGACAGCGCAGACATCTGCTAATGACAGAACATGTTTTCATCATAAAGACTGCGAATTTAAGCATCGTTAAAGTGTCACTTCAGCAATGATGCCGGGAGAAAGAAGTGTTGACTCATGTTTTTTAATAGAAGACACTAAACTCTAATATCAGGGGTTTATTTTAAGTTTACAGAATATAACATCTGGTATGAGAATGAGTTTTACTTCTCACTGTCCGTGTTATGTGTATCCATTTATCAGGTATGCTTTGCTCTGTAAACTGTAAAATGTTTCATTGTATTCATGAAAATAGAATATCTGTACAACAAATACTACAATACAAATTCTTAAATACAGATGCTTTGCTCTGTAAACTGTAAAATGTTTCATTGTATTCATGAAATAAACCAGAATTTCACTGGCTGCATCATTTACAGTTTTTCTGCTTTTGTTGACTCCAATTTTGACAAACCCACAGACATCCAGAGTTAACTCACTAACAGCATGGAGCAATCTCAGTGTATTTAGCTGCTTTTTCCCTAAACACAATCAGCTCACTGAGAGACATGCCTGTAGTCATCCACTTTGGTCATTGTGAATGTTGAAGGAGATTTCCATAGACACCATATACTAGTGTTTTCCTACACTTAATGCAACACTACTGTGTTCTATTTAAATCCAGATTCCTTTTATAGATTGCAGTGAATTTTGTTAAACCATTGCTTAGTAGGACATCAGTACAAGTCACTCTTTACTAACACATTATAGACAACATATAGACATATGGACAACACAGCTAGCAGTCTCACACACTCTTTAGATTTTTGAAGTTTTGTGTGTAATGGTTTAGTCTCTCACACCTTACCCTTTTCTCCCTAGCATCACAACAGTATGACTCCCAAAGTACGGCTCAGTAAACAAACAAGGACTCTAAAGTCAGAACAGAAAGATACAGTTGGAAGATTAATGATTGCGTTTTTATGATGCGTAGTAAACTACCCACTCTCCTTCTTCTCTGTGTTGTTGTTCTTGTGTGTGTGTATGCTTTAGAAGTCAAAGTATATGTAAGGCAGTGACTGGAATAAGTCACAAGGTGTCACTGTTGAGCTGCATATACATTGTAGATTTTAGCAATTTTGACCATTTGTCCTCTGCAGGACACCGTAGTTCAGATTTCTGCGTTCGCACTATCCGTGGTGTACTGCAATGGTTTTGTTTAAAAATAAGTCTTCCACTGTGTCAAATGGCGATTTGCTAAGTATATATTGTGTTTATTGAGATGTTCATGTACTGTCTGATGAGAGTACGAGGAGTTTGTGTGCATGTTTCATTCTTTAATATCTGCCGTGATTTCAGGTTACATTTCCGCTAGTTAGCAGAGCACTCATTCGGGCAAAGTAATGTAAGATGAAGCATTAGCTTTTCAGCAACAGTTCGCTGGTAATCCTGTTATGTTAGTTTTGTGTCATACTCATTACTGAGACCGAGGAGTTTTGTAAAGAGATGATTATTTTTGTGTAATGTGTTTTCTTTACATATTTATTGTTGGCTTTCACTATGTGTTGATAATCACGCGCAGTGTTTACTGTGATTTGCAAAGGGCCAGCAGCAGAGTTGGAGTGGTGTTTGCCCCAGCATTTGAATAAATGGCGCGGTCCAAGCCACAAATTGAACGCCTGTGTCCGACTGGTCTCTCTACGGTGCACCCCAATCCAACACAAAATTACACAATGCAGAGTCCGGGGTGTAGGGAGGCCCCTGCACTGGTTGGGTTACATATACATCACATTTTGTGATGTAAAAGTGAACCACGTGGCTTTTTTATTTTCTGTATGATGGGATGACTTAAGACACGAGTTATTTAAACAATTCTAAATGACAGTGTGATGGCCATAGTACTTTATGAGGGTCAAATATGTTAAGGATAATGTTTCTTAATGTAAAATTGCAAAGAACCTTTGGATAGGATACAACATTTTGTAAACAGCTACCTCAGAACCTCCTCAGATCCTGTACTGTAAGCTCTATGTGTGTAAGGTAAAATTTTCCACAGTACTTCCACTTAAGTAAGTAACCAAACACACAAAGTCACCCTTACCAATAATCGACTGTTCCTTGAAAAAAGTAGCACAAACAGACAACTGACTCAGCAATGATAAGTAGAGCTACCCCTAGGCTGATATTCAAGCTGAAGAAAATTAAAAGTTTTCATTTATTTATTGCTCTACAGATTAAAGAAAGAACACCCACACCTTCAACACATGTACATTCAAATTTTGGAACAGGCTCAACATTGCTGTTGTTCAATAGTTTTTATCCAGTCTCAAAAGTCATTTTATGGCTTTAATGTTTCCAGCTGATAAGGAGACTTACGGCATTTCAAATGCGCGTCCAAATGCTTCAAACATCCATTTTGTCTGTAACGACAGTATCAAACTACATAGCATTGTTTTTACTAAAATTCAACATTTTTAGATGAAAATTTGCCTGCTTTTTTTCACTGTAACACCCCCCTCAGTACAGTACCAGTTTTAGGATGATATTCTTTGGAGATTTTTTTTTTAAGTATTTATGCTTTTAGAGTGATGGTATCTAATATGCACGTTGTCACTGTGTTTTGTACTACCAACTGTGAGGGCTCTGCTTTTACTTTGAGCAGTCTGTTTCTATTTTGTCTCGTGAGTGTGTGTTTTTCAAAGGAGATCTTCATCAGTTTGATTTTGTTACCATATACTTTGTGTGGGTTAAGGATGAGGACTTACCCTGTGTACCCACATAATCAGTGATGAATTGTTAAGTTACAATTCTTTTATGTAGAAAAAGCATTTTTATTTTGTATATTCCTCTACTCCCTCTTCACCCATGACTGCAGACCTGCTGATGGTTCCAACACCATCATTAAGTTTGCAGATGACACCACGGTGATTGGCCTCATCAGTGACAATGATGAGACCGCCTACAGGGAGGAGGTGGATCGTCTGGCTCAGTGGTGCGACACAAACAACCTGCTGCTTAACACCGAGAAGACTAAGGAGCTCATCGTGGACTACAGGAGGAATGCTGACCCACATCCACCCATCCACATTAAGGGGACGGCTGTGGAGCGTGTGAGCAGCTTCAAGTTCCTGGGAGTCCACATCTCCGAGGATCTCATCTGGACGACCAACTGCTCCAAGCTGGTCAAGAAGGCTCACCAGTGCCTCTTCTTCTTGAGGACTCTACTCCCCTCCCCTGAGGGGTCCAGGTGGTGAGGGGGAAGTAACAAAAAGTGTCCGGGTCAGAACAAGGAGACAGAGGCAAAATGGTTAAATGGTTGGAGTTTTATTAAAGTTTCTATTAAAACTAACTAAAAGAGACGGACATGCCGCTATCACCATTCAAAGAAACAAACAAATCTCAAGCGTTGGTCAATAAAATAAAAGTAAGTCAAAAAGAGAGAGGCTCACTAGATACAAACCCAGACACACAGCTGACTAGCTGCAAACCACAAACAGCTCACTAGCTGCAAACCACAAACAGCTCACTAGCCGTACACCACAAACAGCTCACTAGCTGTACACCACTCACATGGCACTCCGGCCCAGAGCTCACCTTTGCCTGGGCTTAAATACTTTTAATTACTGACGAGAGTCAGCTGTGTAAAGGAGAAAAGGTGGCACCTCAGGCAAGAGGTGGTGGGACACGCCCACACAGACAAATTCAGGAGGCGGCCCTACTAGGGCCGTAACACCCCCTCCCATAAATACAAAGCACCGCCGGAGCACCACTTCCTGCCATAAAGGACATCTACAGGAAGCGGTGTCTGAAAAGGGCTGGGAAAATCATCAAAGACCCCAGTCACCCATCACATGGACTCTTCACCCTCCTGCGCTCTGGGAGGCGCTACAGGAGCCTCCGGACTAAGACCACCAGGTACCGGAACAGCTTCTTCCCCACAGCTGTCAGACTCCTGAACTGTGCCAAATCACTACAACAGACGGCTCAAGACGATGCCGTCCAGAGTAAGGATCTTGTTAGCCACAGTGTTTCTAAGATTTTTATGCCATGTTACAATAATAATAATAATAATACATTTACACTCCCATAGCACTGAAACAGCACTTATAAAAATAACCAATGATCTTCTTATGGCAGCTGACTCGGGTTTACTTTCCATTCTTATTCTACTCGATCTGAGCGCTGCCTTCGACACTATTTCTCATTCCATTCTTCTCAGTAGGCTAGCCTCCATCGGTCTCTCCCATACTCCATTGGCCTGGTTTAAATCATACCTGTCTGATCGCACTCAGTTCATTCAACTCAAATCCTTTACTTCTCAGCCCTTTCCTCTGACCACTGGTGTGCCCCAGGGATCTGTCCTGGGGCCCCTTCTTTTCATTATCTACCTTCTACCGCTTGGACACATTCTCCATAAATACAATATCCATTTTCACTGTTATGCCGATGACACCCAGCTTTATCTGTCCACTAAACCTGATTCTGCTCTTCCCCCATCCTCATGGTTCTCTTCTAATTTTCTCAAACTCAATAGTAATAAATCCCGAGCTCCTCTTGGTAGGCACTAAATCAACATTATCCAGAACCAACAGTTTCTCTATGACTATCAATAACTTGCCGGTCTTCATTTCTTCCTCTGTGAAAAGTTTGGGTGTCATCCTCAATAGTACTCTATCTTTCAATTCACACATTAATAATGTTACTCGGTCCACATATTTTCAATTGCGCAACATTAATCGTCTCCGTCCTTTTTCTCACCCCACATGCCACTGCCATTCTTGTTCACAGCCTTGTTACTTCCCGGATTGATTATTGTAATTCACTTCTTTTTGGTCTTACTCAAAAATCCATCCACAAGCTTCAACGTGTCCAGAACTCTGCTGCCCGTATCATCACCAGGACCCCTTCTATCCACCACATCACTCCTGTCCTGCAGCAGCTTCATTGGCTCCCGTTCAAATATTCGTATCAATTTCAAAATACTCTTGTACACATTTAAAGCTATTCATCATCTCTCTCCTCCATATCTCTCTGATCTGTTTAACATCACTGCCCCTTCCTTGTCCTAGATCTTCTTCTTCCCTTTCATCTGTCCTTCTCTGTGTTGCCACCATGGGGAGAAGCCTTCAGCTGCTCTGTCTCCACGACTCTGGAATTCCCTACCTCCTGACTTAAGAAATTACCTTCTTCTTCAAGTCCAATTAAAACCCACTTGTTC
>JAQSNX010009092.1:0-10213 GCA_029532605.1 Oreochromis grahami
CTATTTATCCTTGGAGCCTGACAGTCACAACACCAAAGACATTCTGGTCATAACTGATCATTTTACCAAATATGCTGTTGCTATGCTAACGAAAGACCAAAAGGCTACAACAGTTGCGAAGTGTCTTTGGGAGCAGTTTTTGGTGCATTATGGTTTTCCTGAGCGCCTGCTTAGTGATCAGGGCAGGGATTTTGAGTCCCAACTCATTAGAGAGCTCTGTGCCCTAGCTGGTATCACGAAGGTGCGCACCAGTCCTTATCATCCAAGGGGAAACTCAGTTGAACGGTTCAACCGAACTCTTCTTGGCATGTTAGGAACTCTACAAGACAAACAGAAAACTCACTGGCGCGATTATGTGAAACCACTAACTCACGCCTATAATTGCACCAAGAACGAGACCACTGGGTTTAGCCCATACGAGTTAATGTTTGGTCGCCAGCCTAGGCTTCCAGTGGATATTGCATTCTGCCTGCCAGTTAAAGATGGCTCTCCTATATCTCACTCTCAGTATGTGAGAGCTCTGAAGGCTCGCCTTCAAGAGAGCTATCAGATCGCTGCCAAAAACTCTCAAAAGGTTGCTGAACGGAATAAACGCCGTTTTGACAAAACTATCAAGGAGTCAACTTTGGAGAAGGGTGATCAAGTGCTAGTGCGGAACCTGCGACTTTGGAATAAACACAAGCTTGCAGATAAGTGGGAGTCAACCATGTACAGAGTGGTGGAAAAGATGTTAGGTCTACCTGTGTACGTTGTACAGCCTATGAATGGAGATGGTCCTATTTGAACTCTTCACAGGGATCTCTTACTCCCTTGTGGTGACTTATCTGAGGCTGAGGAAGTTGACCAGGTCAAGCCAAAGAGTTGCAGGCCAAGAACGAGGCGCAGTCAGCCTCTGTTACTTGAGGAGCAATCAGAGTCTGAAGATGACTCACCTGTCTATCCTAGGCAATCTTCTGTCATTCCTGAAAGGTTTGTTCAGGTGTTTGAAATCCTGAAGAGACAACAGCAAACAGGAAAAATGGTACCGGAGGGTAGTTGTATACCAGCTATGCCAGCGGACTCTGTAACCCCTCAGCCTCGGGATGAGCCTTGCAGAGGCAGCTCCCCTTTGCTGCCTGCAGAGCCTGTAGGGGTATCTCCTGAAGTAGCTGAAGGAGAGGAGCCAGATGTTGTGGCTGAGCAACTCCCTACTGAAGATGATGTAACTTTACCAACTATGACTAATCAAAAATCCGCTGTGGCTGAAGACAGCATTGATGTACCATCCATTGATGTAGAGGCTCCTATAGCTATGGAAACCACTGATCTGAACCCACAAACTCCTGAAGTAGCTCTGGAGCATAAGGAAACTGTTGAAAGTGCAGAAACAAATGATCATGTTCGTAAGTCAGAAAGGACACGTCGACCACCAGGGCGCTTCCATTATCCTGAGTTGGGAAATCCGTTAATTTCCTTTGCGCAGAGCCTCCTAGAGAGCTTTAACCAAGTACTTTATACAATAGGTGACTATGAGAGTTCATCTGTAGACCACAGCGTGATGCATGAAGGGGCTCATGCTAGGTCAAAGGGGGAGGGTGTAACCCATGTGAAATACAGGGCTGCAAAATCCCTTTTTGTTATTTAAGGCTATAGTATCACAAAATCGCAAAATATCACATTCAGTGCCTTCAGTCTTATTTTCATTTGCTCTGTTTTCTTCTCCATTCATGGCAAATATGAGAGTCAGTGCCTTCAAGCAGACACATCACCCTGTTCTTCACCAGCATGCATGTTGCATCTTTCACACTGCTGGACTCATCAGTGGTCGTCAGTGTTACTGCTTTCGCTTGCACTGCTCTGAGCTTCAGTTAATTCTTCAAGTCCACGATGTTCTGTCGGTCTTCATCAGGAGATTGACTGTCCTTGACTGTCCTTTGAGTTTCTTCTCAGTTTCAGGGACAAAGTGACAGATCAAACTGCACAATTTCGAGCCAAAGACTGGCTTATTCTCCCAATTCTGTTAATCTAATGTTCTGGTGCTGCACTCAAGGTCCCAATGTTGAGAGACGTCCACCTGTATTGGCACACTAAAGCATACAATTAGTATTATATTCATTTCTTTTCTTAAAGGCTTCATTTGCTTTATGTGTCTAGAGGTAACTCATCTGTCTCTCTGTGTTCTTTCTTTACACACTCAGTTCCCATATATGGGCATGCAAAGTTCCTGTTCCAGACACACACACACACATACTTCCTGTTCCTGCAGGCAACAGTCAGACTCTGTCTCCCTTTAACTTTCACAGTCTACAAACAATCAGTAATTCTACTAAATCTTGATCTAAAAACAATACACCTTCATTTTACTCACACACATTTAAATAGAGCTCTTTCACACATCCAAACAATTAACCAAGTGTATATACTTATGTGTTTTTGAACTGAGAGAAAAAGAAACTCAACCTCTCATACCATCACTCATGCATTTCTTGAATTAAAAGCACTTTCAAACTCTAAAACATCCTACTTTACATCACAAAAGAAATATATATTTCATACACACTTTTAAAGGTTCTAACCTCTTTCAGACGCCATGAGTCGTCTCACACACACTGCCTTTTCTCTCACTCAGAGAACTCACGCAGAGTCACTCAAATCAAATACTGACAGCATTCACACAGTTAAAATCACTCAACATACGCTTTCATGCGAGTATTTTGGACATGCCTTCCATAATCAGAAAGAGCAAGTCAAAAGAAAAAGAAAAAGAAAACTGAAACCTCTCATCATCCTCGCAGCTTCTCACCACACACGCATAACTGAAAAATAAAACACACCAGCATTTATGGCTCAAGATATATACATCTATCAAAATTCAGTCAATTACTATACATCCACAGTAATATATTCAAACTGTATTTATACTCTCATGATAAGCAAAACCAACCTCTTATATACAGGCATTTTCAAACAAGAGTTATAAAGCTCAATACTCTCGAAACTGAAACCACCCTCTCTGCGCGTCACCGCTCATTTGCATGAACACACCATCAGTGCACATCCGGTAGTGCACTGCTTACACAGAGACTGATCTCATACATAGATCTCATATTTTATATTACAGACGTCTTATTAATTACAACTGCACAGATTTTTTTAGGCCTCTTAAAACCTATATAATTTTGATAAATTTAACATAACGGCTCCAACCGATAAGTCCCTGACTTTTTGTACTCAATTCACCAGGGCAGTCCCTGACTATCCTGTCCAGATTTCTAAACCTAACTTAATTTGCCAGCATGCCCAATAAGCGCAAAAATAGGAGACTCTAACTCCTAGCAATTTTGGAGGTTCCCCAGTTCTCCCCGGTTTGTCGTACCGTACTATCCCATTAGTCGCCGCTAGGTCAAGGATAAACGTCTTTATCCAGGAGGGAGCGTTACCAAGGAGAAAATGCGCTTCTTAACAGACGCTGTCGTCCTAGAAGAATTTATAATAATTTGAAACAACAATCTTCACCCAAAACAGGATTAAGATTGAGGCCCTCTCCCGTTGTGGACATAGGGGACTCTAACCCACAAAAATGATCATCACACGTAGACCCAATGTCCAGCGGGACTTGAACCCACAGAAATGACCAATTTCCCTACTTTCTAAGAGTTCACTTAGCAGTTTAACTCTTTTCCTTTTCTTTGGGACTTGAACCCAGTACTTTTACTTATCACTTATCATCATCATCATCATTCATATCATTACTTCAACCGGTAAACCTCATAAAAATTTCAGCAAACTCAAAACAGACATTCACCAGTAATTTTCAGTGAGTAGACTTCAATTTTGTCATATCCAATTCTAGCACATTTTGGAAAATTCAACAGGTATGTGCCTTACCTTTGTTTAAGCCGGCTTGTCTCTCACTTCTGACCACTGACTCGTATCTGCCCATCTAATCACCACGGACCCTGGATCTCTCCATCTACACCAAAATTCCCTCTCTCTCACCGGAACGAGCCCCCAAATGTTAAGGTTCAAAATATTGAGAGAGGGATCTAAAAATAACACAGATCCAGCCGGGTGTGATTAGACGGCATTTTAATGAACACATGTGTGAGTTCAACAACCCAATCAGTATTGAACTGCTTTACCATATTCAGACAACGGTTTTATAGGGTTAAGATGGTACAGCCCCCTTTTCTGTTGCTAGGCAGATTTAAACAAAGCATACGTCACTCCAAAACCACAATGACTCTTAACATAGTCTAAAACAGAACATCTTCTTCAGGTCAACGGCAGGTGCTTCCTGTCAGCCCGCCTTCGCTGTCGCTTATCTCCTGGGACATCTGGTGCACTTCCTGTAACAGACTACCACGTATGCCTCGACTTTGCAGTTATAAACTCTTACCTACTAACTGAGTCTATCTGTGTGTGTGTGCACGTGCGGGGGCGCGTGCATGCTGTGTACTGCGTACGTGTCATGACCTCTCCTGCACCCCAGCTTCACCTCACCCCTCTGTCATAGCCAGACATGAGGCCTGAGCTCCTACTATGAATAACTCCTAGACTAAAGGTCACACTCGAATGATGATACTCCAACCCTCAAGGGAAACTTACCTAAACTGAACATAAATGAACCTTAAAACTTACTTAAAAGGATATAAATGATAAATGATACAAACTTAAATCTTAGCTCTAAAGGATATAAGGATATAACTCCAGGCATCTGACATGTAAGCAGGTGTATTGCAATTCCTTTCAGAGCTCCTGTTCTTCTCACCTTGTATTGGCTGATCATTAACACCCGCCAAGAGTTTCTGACCTTCACTTGACCAGGAGCCACAGCTCTTTAATATGCTCAAATGCAATCATGTATAAAAGATTAAAATCATTTTCATAACACAGGTTTTCCTTCTCAGATCTGCCAATATGTTTGCTCGTCTCTATTACAGTTTGATCATTGAAAATTACACTGATCAGCATACTATGTGGAAGCTACAGATTACATAATGGCAAAAGCATTTTGTCGGACCCCTCACCTGTTATTGTCACAAGGGGGTGCTGTGATGCAGTCTTGTGTTTTGACGACCTTGCGTCTAGTGCGCAGGAAGTATTACCTGTCTCTTCCTGTGAGATCTTCCCTCTGATGGCGATCAAGTACATGCCGGAGCGCATGGAAAAAGTATCTTGGCCCTGAACTCTGACCACAAAGGGAATAACATCTGTCAAGTTATTTGTGTTGGAAAATCCCGATTGTTTTTTTTGACTACCAGAAAGGATTCTGGAGAACCACTGACGGCGAGAACAGCCCAAATTAGATCCTGGATGATCGTGAAATGGTGTGGCCAGCCATGCGATCGGATTGTGGAACTTGCCTGAGAAACTGATTCAAGCAACCCTGGATTTCAGATAAGCCCTATGCACTATTTTTCCTACCCGGATAATAGGGTCTGCACACTGACAATTCCCCTACAGTACACCTGTTTGGGTTTCAACGACTTTAAAGGACAATTCAGACTGGACAATTCAAACTTCACAAGAGGAACACTTTAATCTGTTTCATTCATTCAAAAGAGCTCTGATACAATTCAGTATAAGTCTTCCATTTAAGTGTCTTTATGTTATTTTATTTTGTTCTGTTTTACATCTATTCACCTTTAAAATGCACTATTAGTGTGCAATTTTGGTTATTGTGTTGTACATGTTTACGAATGGTACTGAGGCAATAAAGGTCCCAGTTATTCACTTCCAAGCCAACTCCTTTTGTGAGTCTCCAAACAAAACCTCCTTCTGAACCTAGTAAGATGTCTAGGGTCTCTATTTGAAGTGAAAGTGTACTGGTCCTGAGTAGAGGCGCTACAGCTGCAATTACAGCTGCCAGTCTTTTAGGGTATGTCTCTACCAGCTTTGCACATCTAGAGACTGAAATCCTTGCCCATTCTTCTTTGTAAAACAGCTCCACAACTGCCCTGTGACGGCCTCAGAGGTTGTCTAAGAGAATATTGGGAGCAACAACACCATGAAGTCCAAAGTCAATAAAGTTACTGAGAAATTTAAAGCAGGCTTAGGCTACAAAAAGATTTCCCAAGCCTTGAACATCCCACGGAGCACTGTTCAAGCCATCATTCAGAAATGGAAGGAGTATGGCACAACTGTAAACCTACTAAGACAAGGCCGTCCACCTAAACTCACAGGCCGAACAAGGAGAGCGCTGATCAGAAATGCAGCCAAGAGGCCCATGGTGACTCTGGACGAGCTGCAGAGATCTACAGCTCAGGTGGGGGAATCTGTCCATAGGACAACTATTAGTCGTGCACTGCACAAAGTTGGCCTTTATGGAAGAGTGGCAAGAAGAAAGCCATTGTTAACAGAAAACCATAAGAAGTCCCGTTTGCAGTTTGCCACAAGCAATGTGGGGGACACAGCAAACATGTGGAAGAAGGTGCTCTGGTCAGATGAGACCAAAATGGAACTTTTTGGCCAAAATGCAAAACGCTATGTGTGGCGGAAAACTAACACTGCACATCACTCTGAACACACCATCCCCACTGTCAAATATGGTGGTGGCAGCATCATGCTCTGGGGGTGCTTCTCTTCAGCAGGGACAGGGAAGCTGGTCAGAGTTGATGGGAAGATGGATGGAGCCAAATACAGGGCAATCTTGGAAGAAAACCTCTTGGAGTCTGCAAAAGACTTGAGACTGGGGCGGAGGTTCACCTTCCAGCAGGACAACGACCCTAAACATAAAGCCAGAGCAACAATGGAATGGTTTAAAACAAAACATATCCATGTGTTAGAATGGCCCAGTCAAAGTCCAGATCTAAATCCAATCCAGAATCTGTGGCAAGATCTGAAGACTGCTGTTCACAAACGCTGTCCATCTAATCTGACTGAGCTGGAGCTGTTTTGCAAAGAAGAATGGGCAAGGATTTCAGTCTCTAGATGTGCAAAGCTGGTAGAGACATACCCTAAAAGACTGGCAGCTGTAATTGCAGCAAAAGGTGGTTCTACAAAGTATTGACTCAGGGGGCTGAATAATTACGCACACCCCACTTTTCAGTTATTTATTTGTAAAAAATGTTTGGAATCATGTATGATTTTCGTTCCACTTCTCACGTGTATACCACTTTGTATTGGTCTTTCACATGGAATTCCAATAAAACTGATTCATGTTTGTGGCTGTAATGTGACAAAATGTGGAAAAGTTCAATGGGGCCGAATACTTTTCCAAGCCACTGTATTACATTTGTTTATGATGAATATTACTCCTATTTCTATTACATGTTTTCTGTACTTCTGTGAGCTACGCAGAAAACAAGCAATACACAGTTTTTTGTTGTTGACCACTGCTTCAAATCGAACAGAGAGTAGCTATAAAGTCTGACCTTCTGTCCATGATGTTACTGTTGTGCAAATTTGTTGCATTTGTCTGTGCCAGGAAGGCTGTGAATGACTGTGCCTGCATGTATTTGACTACGTGCACCCGTCTCCAAAGCAACAAAGTGTTTTATCTCTCTTACACCTGGGAGGAGGAATTATACTGAAAAAGAAAATACAGATTTGTTAACTGGAAATGCCAGTGCTGCAATTTAATGCATGTCTCAAGGATTGCTGTGGTAACACAAACAGAGTGCACAGCATCAAGACAAAACAACCAAAACGAGGGAGGCTTTCATTTTATAAGCACTGATTTACCCTCATAACTAATCACCAAATGATCCCCAGGGCAGATGTGGACATTCTCACACATTTTTATCAGAAATGTATTGAAAGAACAGTTACCTGGGGAACCATTATACTGGCAAAAACATGCACAAATGCTAATTACAGGAGTGTAACAGCAGATCTAGCAGACTGGTAGCAATACACTAATTTTCCTTCTGATGTACATTATCTCGTCAAAACAAAAATAAATTGTCCATCCATCCATCCTCATCCGCTTTATCCGAAGTCGAGTCGCGGGGGCAGCAGCCTAAGCAGAGAAGCCCAGACCTCCCTCTCCCCAGCCACCTCCTCCAGCTCATCCGGGGGAACACTAAGGCGTTCCCAGGCCAGCCGAGAGATATAATCGGCTGGCCTGTTAATTAATTAAAACACACACACACATGCTGAGTCTTTGCCACACAGCCTTACATGTAAAGAGGTGATGGTCTATGATAAATGTATTATTATTATTATTTTTATCCCTGGGTCTTGTATGAAGGCTTTAAAGGAATGAAGGACAAATCAAAGAGTACACAGAGCATGTGGAGCAAAGAAAAGCATGATATTTGGTGATATAGAGAAAATGGAAATACTTTCAATGAGCTCAGAATACCTTCATGCTCTCAATGATCAAGAGCAAAAGTACAAACCGGATTCCAAAAAAGTTGGGACACTAAACAAATTGTGAATAAAAACTGAATGCAATGATGTGGAGATGGCAAATGTCAATATTTTATTTGTAATAGAACGTAGGTGACAGATCAAAAGTTTATTCCGAGAAAATGTATCATTTTAAAGGAAAAATATGTTGATTCAAAATTTCACAGTGTCAACAAATCCCAAAAAGTTGGGACAAGTAGCAATAAGAGGCTGGAAAAAGTAAATGTGAGCATAACGAAGAGCTGGAAGACCAATTAACACTAATTAGGTTAATTGGCAACATGATTGGGTATAAAAAGAGCTTCTCAGAGTGGCAGTGTCCCTCAGAAGCCAAGATGGGTAGAGGATCACCAATTCCCACAATGTTGCGCAGAAAGATAGTGGAGCAATATCAGAAAGGTGTTACCCAGCGAAAAATTGCAAAGACTTTGCAGTTATCATCATCAACTGTGCATAACATCATCCGAAGATTCAGAGAATCTGGAACAATCTCTGTGCGTAAGGGTCAAGGGCGTAAACCCATACTGGACGCCCGTGATCTCCGGGCCCTTAAACGACACTGCACCACAAACAGGAATGCTACTGTAAAGGAAATCACAGAATGGGCTCAGGAATACTTCCAGAAACCATTGTCAGTGAACACAATCCACCGTGCCATCCGCCGTTGCCAGCTGAAACTCTACAGTGCAAAGAAGAAGCCATTTCTAAGCAAGATCCACAAGCTCAGGCGTTTTCACTGGGCCAGGGATCATGTAAAATGGAGCGTGGCAAAATGGAAGACTGTTCTGTGGTCAGACGAGTCACGATTCGAAGTTCTTTTTGGAAATGTGGGACGCCATGTCATCCGGACCAAAGAGGACAAGGACAACCCAAGTTGTTATCAACGCTCAGTTCAGAAGCCTGCATCTCTGATGGTATGGGGTTGCATGAGTGCGTGTGGCATGGGCAGCTTGCATGTCTGGAAAGGCACCATCAATGCAGAAAAATATATTCAGGTTTTAGAACAACATATGCTCCCATCCAGACGTCATCTCTTTCAGGGAAGACCCTGCCTTTTTCAACAAGATAATGCCAGACCACATTCTGCATCAATCACAACATCATGGCTGCGTAGGAGAAGGATCCGGGTACTGAAATGGCCAGTCTGCAGTCCAGATCTTTCACCTATAGAGAACATTTGGCGCATCATAGAGAGGAAGGTGCGACAAAGAAGGCCCAAGACGATTGAACAGTTAGAGGCCTGTATTAGACACAAATGGGAGAGCATTCCTATTGCTAAACTTGAGAAACCGGTCTCCTCGGTCCCCAGACGTCTGTTGAATGTTGTAAGAAGAAGGGGAGATGCCACACAGTGGTGAAAATGGCCTTGTCCCAACTTTTTTGGGATTTGTTGACACCATGACATTTTGAATCACCATATTTTTCCCTTCAGATGATAAATTTTCTCAGTTTCAACTTTTGTTCCGTGATTTATGTTCTATTCTGAATAAAATATTGACATTTGCCATCTCCACATCATTGCATTCAGTTTTTATGCACAATTTGTTTAGTGTCCCAACTTTTTTGGAATCTGGTTTGTATTTGACAACATCTCATGTGGATACATGAATCAAAGTTGGCTTTTCTTGCTGTTTGCCATTCAACATCTAATTTATTAATGTTCCTTTGTACCAATAAATCACTCTCCTCTTTCAGTTTCCACCTGTTCATGAGAATATATGTTTCTAGGGCTTAAGGTACTAATGTTAGGTGTTCTACTTTCCTCACCAGCTAGTTCCTTTCTTTGTTTATTGCCCATCTGGGTGACAGAGATCGTGAACAGGTGTATATCAGAAATTTTTTTTTCCAGTGGTGCTGCTAAAACATAAAAAATATTGAT
>JAQSNX010009093.1:0-10627 GCA_029532605.1 Oreochromis grahami
TCCGTCAGACACACAACAAAGCACTACTTTTGGTAGCGCATGCTAGCGGGCCGTCGTTATTACCGTGTTGTTTGGAAAATACGGCACACTTAAAATCAATCCTTTGATTTTTCTGAAAATCGACAGTGACCCTTATAATCCCGCGTGCCTTATGTATGAATTCTGGTTGTGTTTACTGACCTCGAAACGATTTTACATGGTACACGGCGCTCGAAAATCTGTCAAATGTTTTAGTACGACTTTGCTAAGCTACGAAGCCGCACGGCTTGATGGATTGTCGGAGCATTACGGCTATCGTAGGCAGGAGGCCCGCGGAGTGATACGTACTGTGCTTCAACATAATATTACCGTATTGTGTGTGTATAACCTCTTTTTAAGTTTTGTGGATATTATACATGGTTATGCTGAGGATATGTTGGCCAATTTCCACTGGAAATGCCTTTTGGTTAAACTGTCAGTGAGGAATTTGCACTGTTACATTTTTATATAACTTTAATGCACATAAAAAACAGCTGCTTGTTTAAGTGAAAATACATTGATGGGGTTTTTTGCACTAATAAAGTTGTGGAGTTGTAAAGTATTTTGTCTAGTGTCAATTATATCGTCAGTTATATCGTTATCGCAAATTTTCAAATGTATATCGTGATAAATATTTTTGGTCATATCGCCCTGCTCTACTAGGCACTACACTCAGAAAAATTATGGTTCTTAAATGGTTCTTCAGATGTCTTCATGGTTCTTTAAAGAATTGTTATTGTGGATGGTTCTTCAGCTATTACAAATGGTTCTTTAAAGAACAAAAGGTTCTTCATCCTTAGCTATCTAAGTTTGATGGTGTAAAATGGCATAAATATTTATTCACTATAATGAGGCTGTGAATTAGTTTTGTGTTTTGTTTGTGTGCATGTGTGTGCGAAGGGGGAGGGCGGGTTACCTGGCAATTACCTTTTAAGAGCAGATGGTAGGAAACTGAATATTCAAATAAAAGTTAGAAATACTTGCTTAAAAATATACTGGTGGCAGGGGTGGGGGCCAAAGCCTAAAGACCCTACCCCCCACACCCCCAACCCCGCAAACCCACTGATCACAAATAATGTGGTAATAGAATATGGAATTTATTATTAATATGTTTATGAATATGGTGAGTTAACAAACAGTAGACACAATACACACATCCAAATACTGTACTTCAGTTTTAAATTTTAATAAAGTATTACTATTTTCTGCTTCAAGGTATTACTTTTGAGATTATTATATATATTAGAAAATATAGCATAATGAAAATACTAGTTATTGTAAACTTTACAAACCACCCAGCAGTATATAAAGTCAAATTATAAAATAGAAGTAAATAACAATTGCACAACAGAATCTCAGTGTAATGAACATACTTATGTGTTCATTACCGACACACTTAGTTTTGACAAAGCACACTGCTTAAGTAAATGATCTCAGTAGTTGTTTATCACTGAGCAATTTATGTGTTTCGAGCCAAATAAATGACAGTGAGAGAGACAATCGTTGGGTTGCGCATGCGCAGACAGATTGCGCGACCGGCGGGCCTTGAACTTTTTAAGGGAAAAAACACTTTCTCACGGACGGTGACAGCGAAGCGGTCGCGGATAGCAGTCTTTAGTACCTGCTGGTCTTTGAAGCTCTGGATTCTGGGACTGTTGGAAAAGGTAAAACATTTTCATTAAAACCTTTTTCCTGTTTTGTTTTTGTTACTCTTCATTCTAGCTTGCTGTTAATGCTGTGCTAACAATAACAGTTAGCTATGTTAGATACGTTAGCCTTTGACGTTAACGCAATTTAGTATCCGGTATACAGAAACTGTTTTCCTAACAAAACCACTGTTATAATTAAGTGAAGGTGCTCCCAACTAATTGGCTTCTAAAATATGTGGTTCTATTGCGTGCTGCGTACATAACGTAATGTCAGCTAGACTGATTAAAATTTATAATATTGTTAATGTCACTAAAATGGCGCCTGAAGCCTGTTGTGACGTGAGCTCTGTGTCTGCTCTAGAAACTCTGAAATTCAGTAGATCTGAGCCGTACATTAAATACTCACATCAGCCTGTACTTTGAATTCTGTAAGAGCTGTATAAAACACAGCAATGCATAAGTGTGTGAATGAATAGAAATGTGACACATTAGAAGATGTGTCTGTGACTGTTACTGTGTAACTAATTTTCGGACTAGTTGACAAGTTATGCTCCGGTCATCTGATGTTGCCAAGATAGATGTCCTTTTGTAATATAGTTACATTTTCTTTGTACGTTTCATTTATCCATCGTACATTAAGCCAAGAAGAGGTCATTATACTAACAACAGGTATCAACACTGGGCCAAAGTTCAGCACGTGGTTAAAGTTTGTAATCCAGCCAGGGTGTAAATATCACTCAGCAGCCAGTCGCAGAGATGAAGCAGGCAGCATCAAAACATAAATCTACTCGGCTTAAATCACAAGAGCATCTCTGACCGAAAAGCTGTAGATTTTTCTTGTTTGCACAAAATAATTCAGATTCACACTAATTCTGTTCACAGCTCCAACAAAATGAGGAAGAGGAGCGGGAGAAAAACAATTAGATTGAATTATAATTGGATGGATGTCGAGGACCAGGAGGAGGAAGCTTAGGATGAGGAGGAAGAAATGCAGCAGGAGCATCTTTGGGGATCTCTATGATGTCATTGAGGTTTGTTTCATTAATATTGTCCTCTCACAAAGAAAGATGACTTGTTTTAGTTCACCTACTTCCTGTATTAAATAGTGATTTCCAAAACGTTGTGGAAAACCACAGAGCAGGCACGTATAGTGCATCTGCAGGTAAATGAACATCAAATCTCTCAGACTAAAATCTGAATTATACTTTTAGTCTTAAGAACATATGTTGTATATTTATCACCCTTATGATAAAACCCATGTCAGCCATTGGTTTATGGACTTTGTATTTAGAAGCCTCAACATTTGCTTTATTGCTATTCCAATGTTTTTTGTGAGCCTTTTGGGACCATATTAGGATGAGGGATCAGAATCTGGAGTCGTGCACACTACTGTTTCATTTAGCGTGTATCTATAAGATTTGTACAGCAGATCCAAGTTGTGCCTTGAAAACAGGAAAGTCATTTGCATAGAGGAGAACTTTAATAGCAGGCTTGTACAAAGTGAGGCTTTGTGCTCACATTTGCTGCAAACTCTCGTTTTAATTCTGTTACCTTGTTTTGATGCAGAATTCACTTGAAATCAGGGAAGAACTGGACTTGTTTTTTATATTTTGTTCTCGTGAATTAATTGTGTATCGCATACATTTGATTTGACTTTCTGCGAGACAACAGTCGTCCGCTGGCCAAAAAAGTTTTCCAAATACCTCCACGTTATCAAGTCTGGATTTAGAAAAGAATAGCAAAATAATCTGCACCTCCTGGTTCACATGCAATTTCTGTTTTTGTGTTCAGAGGCGGCGGCGAGAGGGGAGACCTCGGCTCATCTAGCTGGACAGCCTGACCAGGAGGAGTCTACATTAACTCTGCTCTTCCAGGGCACCCTGCAGACTCGGCTGCTGGCAACACTGGGATGACGTGAACGCCAAACTAGAGTCCATCACAGGTCGACTGCAGGTATGCGAGTCAGACCTTCTGAGGAGGGTTTCACTTTTCCCTCTTTTTTATAATTGACCCTTGTTTTCTCTCTCTCACCTCCTTGTCTCAGAGTGGGAGGGATTTGAAGCACAAAGGGAGGAGCTTGTTGTTTGGTTGGCTGATATGGATGTCCACCTGAGTGAGGTTGACCAGCTGACAGGAAACACCTGTGAAAAACTGAAACAACTGCAGGTGTGGGGTTGTTTTGATATGACATATATTTGATATGATACATACGTCAGAGACATTATCCTAAACTGGACTAACAAAGAACCATGAGTCCAACCAGGGCTGCTCAATTAATCGAATTTTAATCTCGATTACGATCTGGGCTTTCAACGATCATTAAAAATGACCGAGCCGATTATTAGCACCTCCCTCGTGCTTTACTCTCGCGCTGCTCCATTTGGCAAATCGAGTGCACCTCTCTGCGATTCGAACACACGTCATAACAATTAAGAGGACCCGAGGGAAGCTAAGCAGAAGTTATTTGGAGAGGAGAGGATAATGGCTGCTGAAGAGAGAATGCCGCTGGTTGAAAAGAGAGATAAAACAACTTCAGTGGTGTGGAAACATTACGGGTTCGTGGAGTCAGACGTGGATTAAGTAGACATAGTGTGTAAACTTTGCTACGGTGTCGTAGCTGCACCACAGAGCAACACTACAAATTTATTCAAACATTTGAAGACCGCTCACAAAGTGACATACGATCAAACAATGAAGGAGCAGCAACTTTAGTTGACATACCTCAATGTCAGTTTGATGCAATTGTGCATTGTGTGGCTACACAGCTTGCCTTGATGTTTGGTTATTTGTATGCATAAATATTATGCAGTATTTTGAAGTACACTAAACATTGTTTACATTTTTCATTTATTTTTTATATTGCAAACATTTGCACTGTTATCAGTATTTGCACACTATTTTATATTATTTTTTGACAATCTTTAAAGCCATTATTCAATACACTGTTATTGTTAAATAAATATCGTCAAATAATCGAGATCTCAATTTCAGTGAAAATAATCGTGATTATCATTTTTGCCATAATCGAGCAGCCCTAAGTCTGACATTAAACTTACCTTACATAAGGTAAGGCTGAAGTTCATTGATAATTTTATTCAAAAACTTGTTGTTATATTTTTACTGAACATGCAAACATCTGCTGATGAAAATGTCTTGATTTATTGGTCTGTTATGAAGCTATTGCTATTTCTAATGTGTTTATCACTTTTTGATGTTTTATTAATTAAACAATACATGTATTAATTGTTGTGTTATCTTTGGATATAGTATTTATATATATATAATTATTTATTTATAGTAAAAATGTTATTACTGTTTAAATGACTAATATGTGACATGTATTAGTGATGTGGTGCCTTTTTGTCTTTTGGTATACTTTTGGTATACTGCTAAATGGCAATAAACCATTAATATATGTCTATGCTGTGCTCGTATTTATTTTACCTTATTTAAATTCAATTTATGATACGTTTTATTTTGAAAGATTTAAAATGGTTCTTTAAAGAACCATTTCAAAAAAGGTTCTTTAAAATGGTTTTATAAAGAACCATTTGAAGGACCTTTTGAAAAATGGTTCTTTTAAAGAACCATTTTTAAAAAGGTTCATTGAAAAACCATTAAAGGTGCCCCAAAGAACCATTTCTTGATGGTTCGTTGGGGCACCTTTAATGGTTCTTCAAAGAACCATTGTTTGAAAGGTTCTTTGTGGCACCAAAAAAGGTTCTTCTATGGCATCAGTCTAAAGAACCACTTTTGGTTCCAGTTGGCACCTTTATTTTTCTGAGTGTAGATACATGTTCTGATGAGTTTTGGTAAACAACCATTTGACTAACATGTATGTCTCACCTGCTCTTGTTCCATCTCTGTTCTGTCCTCTCTCTCCCTCTCTGCTCCTCTCTCTCTCTCCCGCTCTGTTCCTCTCTCTCTCTCCCGCTCTGTTCCTCTCTCTCTCTCCCGCTCTGTTCCTCTCTCCCCCTCTCTGTTCCCCTCTCTCCCGCTCTGTTCCTCTCTCTCCCTCTTTGTGCTGACAATCAAGCCAAACACCAACATCATCAAATATACAGTTGAAACCAGATATTTAAACACTCTTCAGATAAAAACACAAACACTTTTTTAATTGTAACATCAAATCAGACTAAATGTTTATTTTTTTAGATTGATAAATATAAAAAACATATTTGTTAACTTTTGTATTTTGTATTCAAAACTGAGCCACACTTATGGAGCTCCACGATTCTTTTCCTGGTGTTTTGGTTGATATCTCTTGATTTTTCCCATGTAAAGAAACAGGCTCTGTGTTTTGCCTTATATGCATCCACAGGTGTGCCACCAATTTACTCACATGGACTCTACTAACCTATCAGAAGCTTCTTCAGCTCAGAATGGAATCGTCTGGAGTTTTCTTATTAATTAACAATAAACTTAGTGTATATGTACTCCTAAATTTGATGAAAGTGATTAAAATAGACAGCTCCCTCTTTTTATTCTGACATTTAACTAATTCAAAAGATATTTCAACATTTATTTATCTAAAACAAAACAAGTTTACTCTGAATTGATGTTTAACAGTAAAAAAAAGTTTTCTCCCTAAAGTGTAAACATCTGGTTTCATCTGTGAATATACTGCTGTGTATTGAAATTCCTCTTGTTTTGCATAGATATACTGAACAACATACAAAGCACAATATATAAAATAACATCTACCTGAGTTTTTTCTTTAAAAGAAGCTCCTTATGTCCATTGTTGTGTTCTTCAGTACACAATTGAAACCGATTTAGAGAGATTGTTTAGCCGTGGAGGGTAACAACTGAAAACATGAAATGTAAGCCAAGACTCTCTAAAAAATCAGCATTGTCGTTCGGCTTTTTATTTATCCATTTGTTGATTCACTTGAAGAGTAAGTAACGCAACCAACTGACCAGTTTGATATCAATCTTTTGTGATACACCGTCATATTTACATTATTTGTACAGTACGAATGATTTGTTTTGGTACCTGGTCAAACTTAAGCTCTCCTCTGTCTGCAGCAAACTCGCAGGCAGCAGTTTCTCCCCCCTCGCTCACATGGGTGCTGTGCTCAGTCACCCAGTGCCTGAGCTCGGATCATACCAAAATTAGGGGGAATTTACGACGGTACGCTCTGTGCTTCGTGTGTTGTTTTTGTTTTATACAGCTGTCAGTCAGGCATCTAACTAACAAATTACACTCCAAAAGACCCCATGCTTCTGAAAAAATGACCCGGCTTAAGCTCAGTCAGCCACCACTCGCTCCGCTGATGGTTGACCCCAAATCTCCCGAACATTATGTCGATTTGAGAACGCAAGACCAAGACCAACATCAGTCGAGATCAAGACAAGACCAAGACAAAAGTCCATCGAGACCAAGACGAGACCAAGACAAAAGTCCGTCGAGACCAAGACCACGTAAAAGTGGTCTCGAGACCAAGACCGGTCTCGAGACATCCAACTCTAGTCTTTGCTTGGCAGTTTCCAAGGCCTCAGATATGGACAGCTTGCTGTCCATATCTAGTTGGCCTACTTCCCTCTGTGCTACCTTGATCTTAGCGTCTAGTCATCTTCTCCATGGAGGGTACTGCTCCTTGTGGCTGCTCAACTTGTAGCCAAGCATCTCACTGATTACTGCTGCCGTGGTGTAGATTAGCTTGTTAGTCTCGGTAATGGTGGCTGTAGGTGTAGTCAGTAGTGCTGCATTTACATCATCTAGTAGACCTTCAGAGGGCACCTGACATAATCTTGGTAACCGGCTACAGTAGCCAGCTCCTCTCGCACTCAAAGATCCTTCTTCCATCACACTTGGGGCTTCATACTGAATCCCGGGTAGGGGTGACAATATCTCCCCCTGACCTGTCATCTGTGATATATATTCACAGAGACAAAACTCCACAGCATGTGATCCTATATTAGAAACATACTATAACCCTGCAGTTACCACAGATGTGCTCAGCACACTGACAACATATGTGTAGGGGCGATCGAGAGTTGGGAGTTCGCCTTGTAATCGGAAGGTTGCCGGTTCGAGCCCCGGCTTGGACAGGCTTGGTCGTTGTGTCCTTGGGCAAGAAACTTCACCCGTTGCCTACTGGTGGTGGTCAGAGGGCCCGGTGGCGCCAGTGTTCGGCAGCCTTGCCTCTGTCAGTGCGCCCCAGGGTGGCTGTGGCTACAATGTAGCTGCCATCACCAGTGTGTGGATGACTGGATATGTAAAGCGCTTTGGGGTCCTTAGGGACTAGTAAAGCGCTAGATAAATACAGGCCATTTGCCATTTAGTGCTATACTATTCAATGAAGCTTCATCACGCTTTTTCCCAAATGTGAGGAAAATAAAATGTTAATATTTTGCATGATCTAATTTAAATTCAATCAAGACTAAAGCATGTTTCATACAAGATAGCAAAAA
Organism: Oreochromis grahami; assembly: GCA_029532605.1. Taxonomy (NCBI): domain Eukaryota; kingdom Metazoa; phylum Chordata; class Actinopteri; order Cichliformes; family Cichlidae; genus Oreochromis; species Oreochromis grahami. The sequence continues at coordinate 8,084 of JAQSNX010009093.1, forward strand.
AAGAAAGGCTGATTGTAAAACCTGTCACAATGAGAGATCCCTCTGATTTTAAGCCTCTGGCCGTCAGTTACTAATACTTGTCACCTACCATTTGACAATTTTATAGGCTATGCCAGACCATATATTGCCACCGCTGTTCTTAATAGTGATGCATGTAAATTATTTAATGCTACAGCAATCCCACTGTTACTGTTCTAATCCCTGAAAATAGAAATGGTTCTGATTTTTTACATAATAAAATACATTTTCCATCTTATTCTTTCTGAAATCAAGAGCAAGTTAAGAACCAATGTAAAAACAGGATTCAAAACTAGGTTTGCCTAATATTTTATATCAGATCAACAAACATTGTTTGTTGATATATCACCATATAATACCAAAAAGTTAACCATGTTTTTTCTAAAAACAGCTTAGAGAAAGACAAGATTAAAGTCACTTTTAAAAATCAATAATTTCTCCATGACCCTCAGAGAAAGACAAAAACTTTTAACTGTCTCTAAAGTCTACAAACTCTGCTACAAACTGAGGTCAGTGGGCTTTTCTGGAAATTATAACTTTATTTTCCAGACAACTGATTAGTTCTTAGGTGGCGATTCTGCATGCATTAATGACTTCTATAACACTGTTCCGAGGGCACCTCAGGTGTACAACGAAAGCCAATTACCACAGCCACTAGGAAGTCCACCACCATTAACACTGAAACTCCAGGTTAACTCTGAATATACCTTGCTAAGTCAACAATCTTGTTTCATAGTGCAGGCCATATATAGTACAGGGGTACTTATGAGAGCTTTCAAGAGAAACAAAGCTCTCTCGCTCCCCTTAAGTGTTTGCACCTTCTCGATTTAATGAATTAATCATAACTTGTACTCGAACATTTAATCACAACATGTAGTAAGAAATGGAAATAGAGAGATATTTATAAAGTGCTTTTCATTTAAAGTGTTTTACACTACAAGCCACCTTTTCATGCACCATACTAACATGTTAACTTTTTGTAGAAGTACTATGTATGGCTGAGGCTCATGAGAACCTTTCACTTTTTTTAAGAGACCAAAATGTGATTTCTTAAATATAATTCATGACAGGATAATCACAGTGATCGTCCAATTCATGGCAATCCATCCAGAAGTTATTTTCTTCAGAATATTAAAAGGTTTTCATTGTTTAAAAAGAATGAGGCAAAAAAAATTGGATTATGGGTCCCATAGATTGATTAAAACTGATTTAAAAGCCCACCTCATGCTGATCAGGACGTCTCCATTCCTGAAGATGAAAAGCAGTATATTGTCTTGTGTGACATCGTGAAAGTTTGCATTTTTTTCATTTGCAAAGAAAAGATCTGGTTTCCATAAACACTGGAACATTTTGGGATCAACAGTTAGTGCTTCACTCTTATAATCTGTAGGAAGCTGTAGACGAGGGTCATTCCATCTTTGTCGAAGAAATATATTTACTCTGTAGTCCTGCAAAGACAAATACTGTATTAATAATTTGCACTACATCAACTCCTACTTTTTAGGGCTAATATTTAAAATGAAACATATTGTGAAACTTTTCTTTTTTTTTTATTCTGTTGTTTTTCTTAAGTCTGGTCATACTTGTGCAATCCTATTTTTTTCCATATGTCACCAATGAACAGCTGTATCCTGAGTCAGGCTAAAACAGTACCATGTAGCAAGTGTCTGCTCAATTCTTCAGTATTAATAATACTAATGTAGTTATGTTGATTCATTCATTTAACAGAATACAGTGAATGACTGTCATTAATGCAATACGTATTTGTAAAAATATACAAATCTGCATCTTTATCTTATCTGCATCTCTCCAACATTTAGTAGTTTGAGCCAGATTCCATTAATCTAATGTCCATTGTGTGTAGCTGTATTACCATAGTTGTCTCCTGGATAGACCCAAAGCTGTTAATGAAGATGTTCACTCTGGACTCAACTGGGATACCTGAGATATAGACACACAGACCCAAAGCAATATAAAGTAAGATGATTCTAAAAGAAAGACGTGCATACCGAATAAATTAATTAACATTCTTTTATTGGTCAGCAAGTTATCCCATGTGATCATGCAAACACAGGTAAAAACAAAACAAAACAAAAAAACGTGCATTTTTACGACTTAAAAAAAAGTATTTTGCATTGGTACCAAACAGTACACCTACACTGGAATTTTACACGGGATTCAGCCTTTTTAGAAATAAGAAGACACAGCACAGCAATAATTATTGCTGAAAAAAATCCAATAGGGTGGTTGTTGAATTTGCATAGAATTACTTCATATATCCAGCATGACTAATTTAAATTTCACATCTAAACATATTTTTGTCTTTTAATTTTCACATATTCTTTAAGAATATTCATTCTTTTAGAATAAATCATGTTGAAAAGAAACAAGTTAGTCGTGTTTTATCCTCAAGCTCCGCCCCCTGGAAAGGAAAAATCGGCTGCACTGTCTGCCATTTTTGTCTCTCGCTTTGGAAAATCTACTACCATCTGGAGTTTTACACTTGAAGGTAAATAAGATTTTAAA
>JAQSNX010009095.1:0-10333 GCA_029532605.1 Oreochromis grahami
CAACAATTCTGCCTCCCGGTAAAGTGAGCCCATCTCAGCGAGCCTGATCCTGGCACGGATCCGCCCAGTCGCACCTTTGTTCCACCAGCTGCTAGGTCCCAGGTTTTACAATGTGTGCATGCCTATAAACTCGCCTGCATCCACGGTAAATCCCACTCTCAGCCTCCTGCCTCCCTGCCTGCTCCCATTGCCCTTAACTGGCCACCCCCCAACTAAAAGCTTGAGACTGCCCTCCTGTGTGTCACATTGAAAAATCCTGCGTCCTGGAGCTCTCAGGTCAGTTGGGTCAAGTACGCACACAGCACGCTCACCCCCTCAGTCATGAGGCTGTTGCCATTTGAAGTGCCTTTAGGTTATCAGCTGCCTTTCCCCCCCCCAACATATGGGAAGAAGATTGTGGTCCATTCTTGATTTTTTGAGAGTTTAGACTTAAAACATGATTTTTCTCATGTTAGAATTGCACCAAATTGATTGAGAAACTGTAAAACCATCCCTTACAGAAAGTCTTTTGCACGACTGGAGTCAGGATCCACAGCTGTGACTTTATCAACCCAGGTTCCAGCCGGTACGTTCTCCATCACTGCGACCTCGTTTAGGGTCACGTTGAACTCAGGTGGGTCGTTGGCATCCTCCACGTCGACAGTAACCTTTACTGACTGAGGTTCAGCTGCACCAGAGGGATCATGGCCTTTAATGGTATCAACTTTCCAGAGGCCTGAGGGCGTCCTCTCTTTTACGTCACAGGAGTAATACGGTGCCTCGTTTTCCACTGAGATCAACAGCTCCCTCTGTGCCCCATTCTCAAAGTCTAAAGGCTGAAATTATACAACAGTTGTTAAAAAAATCAGTAAATTATCATTTGTGAAATCCAAAAAATATTGTCAGCATCATTATATAAGAGGATAATCTTTGTTAGCCTCAACAGCAGGTTTGACAACTATGTATTAATTACAGAGAAGTTGAGAAGGTAATTACAGAGAAACTGTGGTTGTCATTGTAATGAATGGCATGTAGCCAAACTCCACTTACTTCAACTACTGTCAGGATCCCATCATTAGTCTCTAAGTCTGTTACTATCTGGAAGTTCTCTCTCTCATCACCATGTATGGTGTATCTGGCTCGCCATCCCGAGGTGTGAGGGGTGTCTTTGTCTGTCACATGCAGCCTCAGAGGAGAGACCCCAGTCACAAGCTCCTTCACTTTACCAGTGCCCTGTTGTTTGAATACAGAGTGTATAAACCTGTAGAAGAACTTTCCAGTGATAGTACACAATTTTGAAATATATACATTTGCCCTTCTTTATCTTTGCTGATGTTATTATTTATGCAGTCATAGAGTCAGTGTGGTCTATTAACAATGGTTGTAGTCCTTGTAATAAATAATCATTTTATAAAATACTTACTTGGTGGTTACATGAAGTAGGGTTAATAAGAAGAAGCACTCTGAGCAGTTTTAAGGGAATAGTATTATATTTTGTATATATTCATTTTGTTTTCTTTGTTCTTATTAACAGAAGTTTGTACTGCAGCAAAATGAGCCATGGCTCTGCAGAGTGATCGCACGAATAGCTTTTTTGTACTAAAAAGTTCATGTCTTAAGAATCTCACGGTTAGTTAGCGTGTAACAATGAACCTGAACTCTCGCCTTATACATATGGAGTTACTTGTTATCAACATTCAAATGAAATAAACACTACTAATAATGTCTGAGAGTTGACACCATCTGGTGAGATCAATAGACAGGCAGCGTACTGGCTGGTTGCCTCAATACCTAAGCGCCTTAAACACTACAGGTAATATGTGACAAACTACTGCTTAGGCAGCACTCGAGCGCCTCTGACTGTACTAATAACGTCTAATTGTCACATAAGCTAAGACAATCAGATTAGGTTAGCAAGACAGATGTTTACTTTGATTACACAAAAATGACGTAGGAGTAGGTAGAAACAGATCCTGACCCTCCCCTGTCTGCTGCTATCAGCTTGTTTAGTACATCCACTTGGGTCAGATTCACACATGTGGAACAGAATTAATCACACCTCAATGCACCCTGTCACTTTTGTACACCATGACATACTCGTCCTTTTATATTTATATGTATATTTATATTTATACCTATATCCCTATATTTATCTTAATATGTATCTGTCATAACTCTGTTTCTACACTCATTTTATATGAGTGCTTGTTTTTTGTTGTATATTTGCTGCTATGACAACTCAGTTTCCCTCTGGGATTTACAATGTTTCTCTGATTCTAATGCATAATAGGGACTGATTTGTAAATTATTGGAGAGGGATAACTTGGGCTTATTATATAATATTACATCCATCCATCCATCCATCTTCATCCGCTTTATCCGAGATCGGGTCGCGGGGGCAGCAGCCTAAGCAGAGAAGCCCAGACCTCCCTCTCCCCAGCCACCTCCTCCAGCTTATCCGGGGGAATACCAAGGCGTTCCCAGGCCAGCCGAGAGATATAATCTCTCCAGCGTGTCCTGGGTCTGCCCCGGGGCCTCCTCCCGGTGGGACATGCCCGGAACACCTCACCCAGGAGGCGCCCAGGAGGCATCCTTGTCAGATGCCCGAGCCACCTCAACTGGCTCCTTTCGATGCGGAGGAGCAGCGGCTCTACTCTGAGCCCCTCCCGGATGGCCGAACCTCTCACCCTATCTCTAAGGGAGAGGCCAGCCACCCTTCGGAGGAAGCTCATTTCTGCCGCTTGTATCCGCGATCTCGTTCTTTCGGTCACTACCCACAGCTCGTGGCCATAGGTGAGGGTAGGGACGTAGATCGACTGGTAAATTGAGAGCTTCGCTTTTACACTCAGCTCCCTCTTCACCACGACGGACCGGTGGAGCGTCCGCATCACTGCAGCCACAGCACCAATCCGTCTGTCAATCTCCGGCTCCCTTCTCCCATCACTCGCGAACAAGACCCCGAGATACTTGAACTCCTCCACTTGGGGCAGGAGCTCATCCCCGACCCGGAGAGGGCACTCCACCCTTTTCCGGCTGAGGACCATGGCCTCAGATTTGGAGGTGCTGATCCTCATTCCCGCTGCTTCACACTCGGCTGTGAACCGCTCCAGTGCGAGCTGGAGGCCTTCACCTGATGAAGCCAACAGAACCACATCGTCCGCAAAAAGCAGAGATGAGATTCTGAGGCCACCGAAGCGAAAGCCCTCCGCCACTTGGCTGCGCCTAGAAATCCTGTCCATAAAAATTATGAACAGAACCGGTGACAAAGGGCAGCCCTGGCGGAGCCCATCACCCACCGGAAACGAGTCCGACTTATTGCCGGCAATGCGAACCAAACTCTTGCAACAGTTGTATAGGGATCGAATGGCCCGTAGCAATGGGCCAGACACCCCATACTCCCGCAACACCTCCCACAGGACACCCCGAGGGACACGGTCGAATGCCTTCTCCAAGTCCACAAAACACATGTAGACTGGTTGGGCAAACTCCCATGCACCCTCAAGTATCCTTGAGAGGATAAAGAGCTGGTCCAGTGTTCCGCGACCAGGACGAAAACCGCATTGTTCCTCCTGTATCCGAGGTTCAACTAACGGACGAACTCTCCTTTCCAGCACCCTGGCATAGACTTTCCCAGGGAGGCTGAGGAGTGTGATCCCCCTGTAGTTGGAACACACCCTCCGGTCTCCCTTCTTAAAGATGGGGACCACCACCCCGGTCTGCCAGTCCAGGGGTACTGCCCCTGATCTCACGCAACATTGTAGAGGCGTGTCAACCAGGACAGCCCTACAACATCCAGAGCCTTCAGGAACTCAGGGCGGACCTCATCAACACCAGGGGCTCTGCCACCAAGGAGTTGTTTAACTGCCTCAGTGACCTCGCCCCGGAAATTGGCGGGTCATTCCCCTCATCCCCAGACTCTGCTTCCTCCTCGGAAGACGTGTCAGTGGGATTAAGGAGGTCCTCGAAGTATTCCTTCCACCGCCTGACAATTTTCTCAGTCGACGTCAGCAGCGCTCCGCCAGCACTATACACAGTGCAGGTAGAGCACCGCTTTCCCCTCCTGAGACGCCTGACGGTTTGCCAGAATCTCTTCGAGACAGTCCGAAAGTCTTTTTCCATGGCCTCTCCGAACTCCTCCCACACCCGAGTTTTGCTTCAGCCACTGCCCGAGCCGCATTCCGCTTGGCCTGTCGATACCTGTCGGCTGCCTCCGGAGTCCCACAGGCTAACCAAGCCCGATAGGACTCCTTCTTCAGCTTGGTGGCTCCCTTCACCTCTGGTGTCCACCATTTGGTTCAGGGATTACCACCACGGCAGGCACCAACCACCTTGCGGGCCGCAGCTCAATGCAGCAGCTTCGGCGATGGAGACGCTGAACATGGTCCATTCGGACTCAATGTCCCCAGTCTCCCTCGGAATGTTGTTGAAGCTCTGCCGGAGGTGTGCGTTGAAGATCTCGCGGACTGGGGCCTCTGCTAGATGTTCCCAGCACACCCTCACTACGCGTTTAGGTGCACCGGGTCTGTCCAGCGTCCTCCCCCGCCACCTGATCCAACTCACCACCAGGTGGTGATCAGTTGACAGCTCAGCCCCTCTCTTTACCCGAGTGTCCAGAACATATGGTCGTAGGTCTGGTGATACGATTACAAAATCGATCATCGACCTGCGGCCTAGAGCGTCCTGGTGCCACGTGCACTTATGGACACTCTTATGTTCGAACAAGGTGTTCGTTATGGCCAAACTGTGATTTGCACAGAAGTCCAATAACAAAACACCGCTCGGATTCAGATCAGGGAGGCCGTTCCTCCCAATCACCCTCCAGGTCTCGCTGTTGTTACCCACATGAGCATTGAAGTCTCCCAGCAGGACAACAGAGTCTCCCGGTGGGGCACCTTCCAGCACCCCCGAGGGACTCTAAGAAGGCTGGGTACTCTGAACTGCCACTCGGCGCATAAGCGCAGATGACAGTCAGGACCCTTTCCCGACCCTAAGGCGCAGGGAACAAACCCTCTCATCCACCGGGAAAAACCCCAACGTACCGGCAGCAAGCCGGGGATATTAGAATACCCACCCCAGCCCGCCGCCTCTCACCAGGGGCAACTCCAGACTGAGACAGAGTCCAGCCCCTCTCTAGGAGACTGGTTCCAGAGCCCAAGCCATGCGTAGAGGTGAGCCCGACTATATCTAGCCGGTACCTCTCAACCTCACGCACTAACTCAGGCTCCTTCCCCACCAGAGAGGTGACATTCCATGTCCCTATTGCCAGTCTTGGCAGCCGGCGATCAGTCTGCCAGGGCCTCCGCTCCTGGCTGCCGCCCAGCACACAATGCACCCGACCCCTATGGCGCCTCCTGCGGGTGGTGGGCCTGCGGGAGGATGGGCCCATGTCTCCTCTTCGGGCTGTGCCCGGCCGGGCCCCATGGACTAAGGCCCGGCCACCAGATGCTCGCCCTCGGGCACCCCTCCCGGGCCTGGCTCCAGGGCGGGGCCCCGGTAACCCTATCCCGGGCAGGGTAAACTGTTCCCTCGATGTTTTTTTCATAAGGGTCTTCTGAATCGCTCTTTGTCTGGTCCCTCACCCAGGACCAATTTGCCATGGGAGACCCTACCAGGGGGCAAAAGCCCCCAGACAACATAGCCCCTGAGATCCCTGGGACACACAAACCCCTCCACCACGATAAGGTAGCGATTCACGGAGAGGACACTACAGTATAATTCTGACTAACTAGTCAGCTCATTCGCTTTCTCTGGACAAAACTTTGTTTAAAGATAGAACACAGTTTAGGGTTAACTTGTGAATGCTATTGTCCCTTCGGTTCTCCCCAGCTCTCTGCTGAGGTTTGTTTTCTCTCTCTTTCTCTCTCCCTCCTCTTGCTTTCTGTTTGTTTTTTTTTTTTTTCATATTACAGTGTGGTACTCATTGTGGCTTCCCGCCTTAGGCTACACGCACCTGCCTGCAATGAGTTTACCTGTGACTCATGTGCTCACCTGGCAGCCTTCGCTGGATCGTTGCACTCTCTAGTTAGTGAAGCCCTGGCTCCTGTGACAATGTTTTCTCTCCTGTTGTTTTCACCTCTCGATTCTAACATTGTTCTCTTTTCACTGTGCAGACCTCCCCTTTCCCCTGGAGCCCCATTCCCCAATCACACATTTGTATATAGCACTTTGTGGTTATTTCACTGTAAATAAACATGAACTAACTCCAGTCTACTCCAGTGAACATGACAGTGAGGTCAGAGGTCAATTGTGACATGATATTTAGATACAAACTAAAATGTGATATTCAGGATACCGATATATCAATATAATTTCCTAAAACACAGCAAATTTTAAATCTAAATAGTTTTATTTTAAAGATAAAATACCTTTTATGAAGGTTTGACCTCATTTGCCCTTGAAAAAAGGTCAGAGATCCAAAGTAATGTGAAAATTACAAAATAATGTTCCCTATATGCTGTCAGTACAAAGAATGGCAGTAAGCAACAGTTCTAAATACCTCTGTGTAGCAGGATTGTCATTGTGACCTTTAAATCACTTGATTGACCTTGAAGAAGAGGTCAGAGGTCAGAGGTTTAACACAGTGTAATATTTTAAATCCTTATAAGGTCCGTCCTGCATGTTGTTAACATGACCCCACACCCCACAAAGATTTATAAGAATTCATTAAAAACTTTTCAAACTATCAGAATGTAAGGATGCGAGCAGTACCAAAAACATAACCTCAATTTATTAGGCCTGAAACAGATTGTGATGCAACATAAATATGATTTATTGTTAATTTATTCCTTTTTTAACCTTTGATTTTTTTCAGTTTAGCTTATCCCGTTAAAGCGGTTCATCAAAAATTAAAGTTTCACTTGATAGTTCTGTATACACTACACATCAGTATCAGATTACAGGTGTGAAACTGCTGAAACACATGCTGTTTGGAGTTTGTAACACCAACTGTCTGCCTACCGTTTGACCGCTGATGACTGGAAGGTGGTTGTTGCCATTCCCTACATGAACGACAACAACGGTTGAACTGGACAGGCTGACTACTTCACCGTGGTCTTTGGCCTCCACCACTATTGTAAACTTTTCAGCCACCTTAACACAAGCAAATAATAAAGACTTTTCACTTATTCATACAGTATTAAAGTATTCATACTAGTCTATCCTCTTCATTTCCTCCCAAAGGAGGAAAAAGTTGACTGATATTTGAATGTATTACAGGAATGCTCTTTATTATGTGGAAACTTGTCTAACTTTCGTAGTTCACACAAACAAGCCTTAAAACCCACATGCAGCTGTTCATGCACTGTTACAATCTTTACATACATCACACAGTGGTCAAAGTAAACATGCGCATTTAAATACTGCAGTAAGTTTTACTTTGTCTTATCAGTTACAGATCTAGCCAAACAGGAAATGCCACCGTTCTTCTTACTCATCTTTAAAGTGTTTTGTACTCCTGACATATCAACAAAAGTCTCTTACCTCGTAATTTAAACAACCTTTGAATGAGATGTATCCAGACTCATCAATGATGAATTGAGTGTCTCTAACATTTGGAGACACAGATTTGATTTCATAGTGGAAGGTTGAGTTTAGTGTTCCACTCTTGTCTATGTCGGTCGCATGCACTTTCAAAGATTGGAGCCTGTCGGGAAATAATAACTCAGACTAAGTATGACTCGGTGTATTCAATAATCAGCATGTAATTCAGTTCAAAGGAAGAAGCATTTATATAGATTTTATTTTACCTTGTGTGGATTCCTGAGGAACGTTAATCTCATACAGATTCCTCTCAAAAGCGTGGTGGATTGTCATTGATGTCCTTTATAGAAATCTGAATTCCTAACCTGGTTTCAATTGATTTGTCCATTTTTCTGGCCTTAAGTCTTAACTAGACATCAAAGATATCAAAAAGAGTTACTTACAATATAAAGACAAACATGATTAAATACATGGACATTGGGAATGTAGTGTGAGAAATGATAAAACAGATATTTTTCAGTTCTGTGAGAAGAAGTTTAAAATGTTTAAAAGATGTTTTCAGCTTTTTTTGGAGATCAAAAGTATGAAATCAGGTAAAACTCCTCATGATTAACTGACAGAAATGTAGCAAAATCTTAAAATCAGCTTTTTCCCCACAGAACACATAAATAGTTTGGTTAATAAGTATGAGTATGTTCATTCTGTAAACTCATTAATAGTAACTACTCCACAATAACAGATTTTCATTGTCACTGTGAAGAATTTTACATGAACAGAAATTCTGCGGCATCACTACATGTTGTGTTTAACGTGTGTTGATCTCAACCTCAAGTGTTTGCCACTTGTCATAGTCCACAGCCTTGTGGACGTACAACACGCCAAACTCTTTGTCAATGGAGATGACTTCCGACGGTCCTCATCCACCCCTCGTCCTTGCAGTTCAAAGTATATTGGATATTTCCTATCAATATTTCACCTACAAAATACAGCAAATTTTTGTAAGGTCAAATTTTGGAGTTATGATTTGAATGCATCGGCTGGAGTGTTAAGAACAAATTTTAAAAAAGGGAAATACCTAAACATGCTTATATGCAACAGGCCTACAATAGCTTTCAGGACCTGCAGTAAAACAAATTAGGGCTTAAAAACCAACCATGGAATGTCACTTAAATAAAAAATGATTAAATAAAATGATGTGCAGGTATCACAGCAATGTGACTGTCAAGACATTTTATCAGTTTACTGTTTTTTCATATAACAGTATTTTGTGGTAATTGCATTAAAATTTAAAGTTTGCCATAAACTAAATTCACTGTTCTATTTGTGCCACAAAAAGAAAATAAAGAAAAAATTTAAAAATGTATGCCATTATAAAAGATGAAACTGTTTACAAAAAGGTTTTTTTTTTTTTTTTTTTAAATTTGGGCATAACTGGAAACTGGAATAACTGGTGATGGTTTCTGAAAGTGACATTGCTTAAATTTCTCAAATATTTTTTTTTTAAGGGGCTTTTTAAAACAACAGCACAAGTGCCATTTATCCTTATGTTTAAGATTGGGCAATGTTGGCTAATCCTCCCACCCACTCCATGACATCTGGCTACCACAGGGGCACGTTAGTGAGAGACTGAGATTACCAAAAAGCACCACTGAAAGCACCACCTGTGGCCATCTCCCCGTACAACTCCTCTATACACTGTAAACACTGCAATAGTTATATCCTTCTTTCTACTCTGTAATATTCCTGCCAACATTTTTGATATTATTTATAATTCCTTATCTATAATCAACCCACAAAATTTCCTAGGGTTTAAAAAAGTATTATTTTGATTATATTGAGAAAATGAAAGCATCTGAACAGCCAATACAAAGAAAGTGGCCCACACCAAAACATAAATAGCACTAAAGGTAAAATTGGAAGCTTTCTCTGGTTGAATTTCTCACCTCACCCAACTTATATGGGGAAAGGGAAACCCCGATGGCCTCCTCAATTTCAAAGGGGTCAATAATCCACGCTCTTCTGTGACGGCTCAGCAGCTCTGAACTTGTTGCACTTGACAAACAATAAACCTGGAAACAAAAAAAGGAATGAGTTTAAAATGTAAGTAATTTATGTGAGTGGGAAAATGAGTTCCTTGTGGCTGGTAAGCTATATCTGATAAAATGCACACACAAGACAGAAATACATTCTGTAAAATTAAAAAAAAACACTTAGACTGATTTTTTAAAAATCATGAAAAAATTTTTAAAACAATTTTAAAAAATGTCAGAAAACATTATCAAAAGTATCTTTTTTTTTTTTCCTTAAAAATAGTGTTTGGATAACATTTGTCACATGGCCACAAAAGCATTTTGACAAACAATGTAGATAGATGAATTTGATTGATTGATTTTATTGATTAGCATACAGAATACAAAATAACGATTTTTAAAGCAAAAAAACATAGACAAGGCTAATCAACAGGTATTGGCTGAAGCATTTGCTTTTATGCCAACCCTTTTAACAAAAAAATCTTTTGCATGCAGCTCCTGTACACAGGGCTCAAAAGGGGTCCATCAGTCACACAGTCTACCAGATATTGGGTTGTATAAAAAAAAAAAAATGTAAAAAAGTAAATGGAACGCCCCAAAAGAAAGAAGCAGAGCATGATGTCCGTTAGTACGTCCAGCTTAGTGAGGACTACTTTTTTCCCAAAAAAGAAAGACTCGTCCTCTTCTTTTCCACACCCACACAGATAAATATAACATTTATTCTGCAGTGTGCGTGTTTTACCTGTCTTTAGGGAACCTGCTTTTTTCCCCCCGTGTTTTTTCCGGGCAAAATTTGAAACCACAAAACCCCAAGTTTTTGATTTAAAAGCTTCACCTTTTAAGCT
>JAQSNX010009097.1:0-11952 GCA_029532605.1 Oreochromis grahami
CGATGAGGCGCCTAGGGAAGGAGGTGGATCGTCTGGCTGAGTGGTGCGACACAAGCAACCTGCTGCTTAACACCGAGAAGACTAAGGGAGCTCATCGTGGACTACAGGAGGAATGCTGACCCACATCCACCCATCCACATTAAGGGGACGGCTGTGGAGGCGTGTGGCAGCTTCAAGTTCCTGGGAGTCCACATCTCCAGAGATCTCACCTGGACGACCAACTGCTCCAAGCTGGTCAAGAAGGCTCACCAGCGCCTCTTCTTCTTGAGGACTCTGAGGAAGAACCACCTGTCCTCAGACATCCTGGTGAACTTCTATCGCTGCACCATCGAGAGCATCCTGACCAACTGTATAACAGTCAGTCTGGAACTGCTCTGCCTCGGACCGGAAGGCGTTGCAGAGGGTCGTGAAAACTGCCCAGCGCATCGCCGGAGCACCACTTCCTGCCATAAAGGACATCTACAGGAAGCGGTGTCTGAAAGGGCTGGGAAAATCATCAGAGACCCCAGTCACCCATCACATGGACTCTTCACCCTCCTGCCCTCTGGGAGGCGCTACAGGAGCCTCCGGACTAAGACCACCAGGTACCGGAACAGCTTCTTCCCCACAGCTGTCAGACTCCTGAACTCTGCCTCCTGACATCTGACCCCGTTAAACTCATGGACTGAACATACACACACCCACAACCACTAGCACTTTACCACTACTGTATAGTTCTGTGTAGATAATCATTCTGTACATACGATAATTTTTAATCCACAACTGTTTATAACTTACATAGTTCACATTCTGTATAACTGTATATCTCAGATTTCTGTATAGTTTTTATTTCATATTTATATCCTGTTCATAGCCTGTACATAGCTTGTACTCACTACAGCCTGTACATACTTATAGTTATAAATATTCATAACATACTTCACACTGTGTACATTATAACATACATAATAGACCCATTTCTGTAATATACTTACACATCTCTATTATTGCTAATTTATATTGTAATATATCTATATCACGACTAAAGCACTTTCTGGATGGATGCAAACTGCATTTCGTTGCCCCTGTACCTGTGACATGTGCAATGACAATAAAGTTAATTCTATTCTATTCTATTCTATTTTTTTTTTTGTCTGCTTATTCTGTTGGTTTTTTGGTTTTTTGCCCTTTTTTGTCCCTCTTCCCCGCTGTTTTTCTTCCCCTCTTTCTTTCTCCCTTTCTTTCCCCAGTTAAGTCTGTCCCGTATTCAGCAAGTGAAAATAAAATAAACAATAAAAGGTGAATCAAATGACCATTACGGCAAGGCTGGGATGGTTTTTTTGGTAAAAGTAAACCGTTGGGCATCTTTCTTCGCCTTTAGACAATAATTCTGATGGCAAAAGAACCAAACGGGACAGGTTAAAAAAAAAAAAAAAAAGAAAAGAATTTATCAGGGAAAGAAGTAAAACCCTTTCGCACATTAACAGTGCAGGGAAAAACTATCCATTTTTTATGTGACTCAGGGGCAGATAAAACCGTCCTGAGGGACCATGTGTCAGGAATGGACCCCTCGAACGGTGTCATTTATGTAAAATCTGCAAATGGACAGTTAAATCAGCACAGAATCTCAAGCCAGTATGGATCAGAGATCCATCCACTGGAGAGGCAGCTCAGGGTTCAGTAGTGTGTCCGACATGTCCTGTGAACCTTTTGGGTAGAGATATGATGGTAAAACTTGGAATCTCAATCATTCCCATGGCTGTTGGAATGATAACTGCAGGGAAAAAGGAGAAACATATTGTAATATATCTATATCACGACTAAAGCACTTTCTGGATGGATGCAAACTGCATTTCGTTGCCCTGTACCTTGTGACATGTGCAGCTGTGTAAAGTTAATTCTATTCCTAATTCTATTCTATCCAACCAATCAGGAGGAGATCACAGACGACTCAAAAAGATCCCTCAGGAAGCGGGACGGAGGGGTCTCATACAAAAATCATCTTACTAAACTCCAGTGAATATGGCTGAGGCTGTAGGAAGAATATTTTGTCCTCCTGCAGCTGCTGGTAGTGTGAACGTTATAAAAACATCTGGAGTTTGTATCAGAGTCACATTTGCTTCCTTGAACGTCTGTTACAGAGCAGTATGGAGCTGTAGTAAAACGTCTTGATGCATTCTCAATCATCAGGAAAGTAAATCTCAAAAGTTGAATCTGTTCATCTGGACGTAGCGCGTTTTGTGGAGAAAGCGTTTCGTCACTCATCCAAGTGACTTCTTCAGTCTCAGCTGACTGCAGGTTCAACCTTATAAACAGGACATTTGCATAATGACTGAAAAACACGGATCACATTAACCGGTGGACCAACACATTAATTCACCAAGGGAGGATATGAAAAGTGGCAGGTTAGCCTCTTAGACTGTGAGATTTCCATCAGTAATGGGGGACATCTAAAAAAGCTGACGGTGACTCGTAAACCTACACATACGGATCAGTATTGAAGGTTTGACTCTCATCATCCACTGGAGCACAAACTGGGTGTCATCAGGACGCTACAACACAGAGCGAACACCATCCCCACTGACACAGCGGCCAGGGAGGCAGAAGAACAGCACATCAAGAAGGCCCTGAGACGGCTGGTTATCCCAGCTGGAGTTTTGTCAAAGCTGGGAAGGCACCTGAAGAGCTTGAGCGATCCAGGAGAGAAGGACAACCGCTGCCCAGGCGAAACCTGTAGTGTATCCATATGTGTCAAGGTATTGGAGCAGTTGAGACACATTATTTCTAAACAGCGCGTCTCTGTGGCTTTTCAAACCCCAAACACGCTGCGCCAAAAATCTGTCCACCCCAAGGATCGGTTCCTCTCGACACAAACACAGTAACATAGTGTATGCTGTCAAGTGCCAGGAGGATTGCCAGGATTTATACATCGGCAAAACCAAACAACCTCTGGCTACAACACAGAGAGCAACCTCATCAGGCCAGGACTCTGCAGTCTATTTACACCTACAGGCCAGTGGACATCTTCAACGATGAGGATGTACACATCCTGGACAGGAAGAACGCCTGTTTGAGCGCGGATGAGGAGGCCATTTACGTGAAAAGGGAAAGACCATCTCCTACTCCAGGAGGGGGCCTAAGGGTACATCCTGTCACCATCTACAATGCTGTGATTGCAGCCATTCCCCACTCTGTGACCATACTCATGGCCATTGATCAGTGTTCTTTGATCAGTGGGTTTTGGTCAGTGATTGTTGATCAGTGGTCATGGGAATTTGCATAATTTATGATTAAGGACCCACCCCCACAGCCATTGTTCCTTCAGTGGCTGGTTTCAGTCATTATGCAAATGTCCTGTTTTATAAGGTTTGGGGAAACCTGCAGTCAGCTGAGACTGAAGAAGTCACTTGGGTGAGTGACGAAACGTTTCTCCCACAAAAACGCTACGTCCAGATGAACAGATTCAACTTTTGGAGATGCTGTAGTAAAGCTCCACCTGTGGGGCTTTTTCACACTGCACCGATATGACTGATCCTGTTACAGCATTTCACTTTGTATCTGATCAGTGTTATCAGTCAATGACACTGATGCAGATCATCATAGTGAAACTGAAGATTTGTGTTGCTGTGCTGTAAAATGTTCAAGAATCAGATGAACATTGAATTTAATGTTACTGAAACTGGACATAAATTAGAAATGAGCCCATCATCGCCACATGCTTGCTCGTAGGGGATTGTTGTCTCTCTAATATTACTGAGCTGGTTTACATCACAGTGACTAAACCTTCAGAGTCACATGACTAAAACTTATCATTTGAGGTTGGACTCCATCTCTGTGAAGTTCCACCAGTCAGAGGCAGACTTAGACTGAAAGGCTAGAAGAAACAGGAGGGAAGCAGCATAATGATGAATAATACATTCCACTGGCTGCTGTCTATAATCAATTTCAAACTGAGTCAGCCTGATGTTTTCTGTATATCTACTGACATCCATGACAGCACTGGTCCCAGCTCTGACAGCGTTTTGCTGATGGCTCCTAAGAAGCAGTTGCTGCAGCTCCTCCAGGCTCATGTCCACATTCTCTACTGTGTCTGCAACCTCAGCTCTGCACACACATGTGTTATACAATTCATACACCTCACATTACTTTTCTGTTGCATTACATTTTTCATGACTTTGTCCACCTGTGAGCACCTACCTCTCCAGAGTGGGTCTCTTGCTCCTCCTCTCCAGCATGGAGCTCACAGAGCCCCTCCCTCCAGAACAGATTGGACCATTGCAACAGGGAGGACAGGCGGTTCAGAGGAGCACACCTCACAAGGGAGGTCAATGCTACAGCTCCTCCCGCTACACTGCTTCCTTTTCTCCCCCTCGTACCCCTGGACTCACAGGCTCCTCTTTGATCAGCATCATGCACTTCTACCTACAGCAGAGTCACACACTGTGTTAAAAGTAGCTTTTAATAGTGAGCCGAGAAAATCACACATGGATCTCCTACCTAGTCTCATCAGACTGCATCTGCAGAGCCATGCTCGCCTGAGACATATCAGTAACATCGATCTGTAATCGGGGTCCTCCTGCAAGTCCGCTAGCAGAGCAGGAAGCAGTATCACTGGATGGCTGAGGGCAGAGGAGAGGACTGTGATGCATGTTTGCTCCCTGCCATCTCCTACAGTAAGCACACGCCTGTTGGTTCTGATAAATTTAGCACCAATGAAGTTGAAGATTTTCAGGAGGCTTGCTTGTATTTAGTTAAAGAAACAAAACAACAACACACAAACTAGAATCTTCAAACATATTTGGTTAGAGCCCACATAAATGCTTTTGGTTCCTGAAAACAGTTGAAGTCAGAATTTCGTTGGACTCTTCTAGACCTTTTTTCAACTTCAAAACTTCTGTGATTGTTGCCTTTGCAGCAGAGCCTGTATGTAACAGTCCAATTACAGACTACAACACAAAATTCACTTCATGTGTTTGACCTCAGACTGAAGTGAAAGCACATCTGTGGCCCCTAAATCTGTCACTGCACATTGCTTCCCCCTAGTGGTGATGTACTGTAACAGCTGGATTGATGGCACCAGAGTGTTAAAGGATATGTATTCAAACAGATGAGGACAAAATGATTAACCTCTGATTAAAGGTTAAAAAGTGCGGCATTTATAAACACGCTTGTTTTTTTTTTGAAAACTCATTGTTGATGTTCATAAATAGAGATGGATCCAAAGTTATCATTCCAAGTATCGTGAACTGGAGTGAGAAGTTTCATCAAGAAATTCAAAGGAATCTGCACAGTAAAAAGAGCCAGTCTGTCAGAGGTAGGAAGCAAAAGATTTCAAAGAAGCAAACTAGTGAGAGAGATGTGTCTACAGATAGCAGAAAAATGACCGAGACACTGGTGCATGACTTGGCCGAGAAACTGAAGTCTCAAAGAAGATAATCACTAGAAGCCTGGACAGGAATGCAAGACCAAAACTCCACTTCTTCAGAAGAGACGTCTTCAAGCCAGAAGACTTTGGTCAGATAAGACAAAACTAAAGCTCTTTGGCTAGAAACACTACTTATATCTGAAGAGGCCTTCTCCCGTTTGGAAGAGCCACCTTGACTGACAAGACTCGGCGGTCCATCTGCATCTAAAGGTCAAAGGTCACTCTTTCGAGGACGCCAATGTTCACATCTTGGACAGAGAAGACAAATGGTTTGACAGAGGAGTGAAAGAAGCCATCTATGTCCACTGTGAATGACCATCTTTGAACAGAGGCGGGGCTTACGACACCAACTGTCTGTCATCTATAATCCAGTTTTGAGATCCTTCCCAGACGCCTTAACGTCCACTCACATCCTGGGCCATCTGACCTCAGGAAATCACATGTGATAGGGTGGGGCCAGGTTTCACAGCGGGTTCACCTGAAACCCTGGTTGATTGTGACCTTCACCTGTTTTCACACTTTGGCTCATGTGATTAAGTAGAGGATCAATAGAGGGTCACTCCCACAGGGCTTAAATCTGGGGCTTCCACCATGAGAGGTGAAACGTCTTCAGGCAACTTAAGAAGTCCAGATGCTTTTCTTTCCAAGCTCCATAGACAACCCTAAGGACACCATTCCCACAGTGACACAGAGTTGTGGGAGTCCGGAAAGATATGAGACGATTTTGAAAGAAAACCTCAAGCACTCCACAGTGAAGAACTAACTCCAGAAGGCCAAAGTGAAAGTTATTGAATGGCTTTCACAATGCACTGATTTAAATCCCACTGAAGTTTTGCAGACTGGTGTAAAAGCAAGAAGAGACCATCAAATATGGAGAAGCCTGAGAGATTAGCCAAAGAAGAATGGGCTGGGATATTTCAGGCGATGTATGTGGGAGTTGACAAAACCTTGAACAAATGACTAGAATCTATAAACCAGCAAAAATGATACGCAATTCATTATTAGTATCAGAGGTGCTAATGGTTCTGTCCTCATCTGTATAATAAATTCATTATGATTTAACACAGTAGCTGTCATGGTTTTACATTTAGATTCATCAGTATTGGGACGTGTGTATGACTCGATCAGCTGGTTTTAAAGAATCGCACATAGCCGAGCACTTAGAAAGGCCAGCTGTTAACCTCAGAGCTGAGTTTACTGCATGTTGCAACCAGCGCTGTTTGTGCTGAATGTGGAAGGTCAGCAGCAGCACAGCAGGTTATTAATTATAGTTCCCAGCAAAATGTGCTCCACACGGTACTTTCAACAAACTGAAAACCAGACTTGAGGTGTGTCGTTCACCGACTGGATGTAGAAGGCTCGTGGATGGCTTCCATCTGGTGACTATGGCTGAACTTGCAGGCAGGAGGGCTGGGAGAGCCACGTTCAACATCAGAGGCCTGGAGGAAGTGTTATTGTTTCACTCATTAAAACAGTAGTAATATCAGGTACGCACAATGATCATCGATGTGCTAACTAACAACGGTTAATTGGTGAGACTGGAGCAGACGTCCGTTATCTGTGCTGTTTACACTGAAACCTGCTGAATGTTACAGTTCTGTTCAGTCCGTCTCGCTACTTTGTTACACTGCTTCATGTAATGCAGAGTCACAAGATTCCGTGTTTCAAAAGCTCATGTCCTCCTGTTTTGTATTTATTAACCACAAGTCCATGCAGCAAACACATGGTCGTGTGTGTACTTTATGTCCACAGATAATAATCTCAGCACTGAAGGGCAAATTCAGGTGGCAGAAGCCATGAGGCTGTGCCCCCCTCCTCCCTCCACTATTTTAAATCATTAAACTGGACCTCTGTGGTGTGTATGTGGAATGTTTTTAATGGACTAGAAACAAATTGTATGGTTGTCTGTGGTGATACAGACCATGCAAGAAATCTGTGCTTAAGTTTACAGTGTTAGCATGGACATGTTAACCTTGGCAAACATGCTAGACTTGGGCACATGTTAAGACCCATGCAGAAATGAGCATTCGAAGCATCCTGTCCTTGTTTTTAGAGAACCTTGATGCTTTTTTAAAAGCTTAATTTTGGAGCAAGGAAACTTGAGCAGTGAGAGTAGATGAACTAGGACACAAAACCCAGATTGTGGAAGTGTATGAAAAAAAGACATGAATTTCTTCAAAGCATACATCTGAATTCTTCCTGACCCAGAAATACACATTTTTTGGCACTTTTGTGTTGCGGCGTGCCGTTCCTTTCTCACGTCGGCCTCGTTCACTCTCAGTAACAAAGCTGAACCAGCATTTTACACACACAGGCTGTCGTGCAGGATCACGCACCTGCTCTGCCTTCACTGTGTGTGAGTGTGTGTGTGTGTGTCTGACTGACTGATTCAGCACTTGTCTCCATTCACACCGCTTGTTGAGTTTGATTATTCAGTTTGTCAGCTGAGCCAGCCCTTCCCTCTGCCCCACTGTGGCCCTGTTTGTCTCACTTTTGTTGATTGCTCTACTGTGCGTCTGTGTGTGTTTGTGCACGGCTCTGTGTGTGTAGGTGTGTGTCTACTCACAGCTTTCTCTTTAGGCCCACAGTGCTGGGTGTGTTGGACTGCATCTGGCTGAACAGAAACTGAATCAGCTGGCAAAGACAGAACAAGCAGAGTGTGAATCAGCATCTCACACAGGAAAACATCACCAACTCTCATTTTTTACCTTCAGATATAAACAGAGCAGGAAACAGAGTGACACGAGCCCCTAGCTTCCCCGCTCACATCTTCAGACAATGAACCTTTTTGTTTCTCAGGTCTGATGGTCTGATGCCATTTTCACTTTATAAACTGATTCATCTTTTTGTGATGCAGCAACGTGCTGATGCTTCAAGTAACAATCCAGTAAGCTAGCTGACGGTGTTAAAACAGCACTCTATAAAAGCAAAGGAAACAATGCTTTCTGTTAACACCAGAACATTTACCTTCAATGCTAAAACAAAAAGTTCAAAAGAAATGCTGTAAAACACTGTGATACAAGTGCAGTCAGTCCTGCATTCAAACGTCTCACAAATTTATACATAAATCACTTTAGCTGGAAATCAATAAGGTGAAGCAAAAATAACTTTATTTACTTTCCACCACAGTGATGAACCCACAGAGAACAAACATCCACTGTGTGGTTTGAATGACTTCTGGAAGGAAAATTATACTCCTGCTGCCGACCTCTGGCAGGTTTCATCAGTTACAAAGTTGCTGGAAGCTCAGCGATGACAGAAAGAAACGGTAACATCACTGAAATATAGCTTTGACGTATTTGTTCAGTTTTTATTCCTTTAGAGTAGACGATACATGTGAAATACAGAAGTGTGAGTCAAATGTAAAGGCAAAAACTTAGAAACTGGATTATTTAAGTTCATTTGTTACTTTTGTATTTGTGTTTTATATAAATATATAAATGCATTGTGTGTACCCATAGACTGACCTTGTTCATGACTTTCTGTTGCTGTGTGTGATTCTGTCTCAGTGACACCACCTCCCGCCACAGCACCTCATTCTGCCTGCAAATGGAGGGGAAACATTGCAGAGATCAGAAAGGCGGAACAAGCAGAACAAATAAGAAGAACAAATGCGAAACAGTACAAGTATGAACGTTTTGTTATAGCCGCCCGTTTATAGACTAATTACGTTTTTAATAAGCAGAGTTCAAAACTGGGTTTCGATGTGATGCAAAGAACAGAGCACAGTCGATTCTTCCATCTAGATTTTTTTCACTACTTTAGGTTAATTTAGGTTAATCTCACGAGCATGTGTGACTTTGTGCTTCAGGCACAAGCAGTGTTTTATTTCACCTGCCAGGCATCAATGTCAGTGCCCAGCAGACATCTTCCAGCCAAAGATGCACAACAAGTTTATTTATGTGCAATCTCTATAATTTATTTATGACATCTATTAGTGGCCTTTTCCTCCGTTTGCCTAAAAACAATCCACCCTGAGGAAATGAAGATTCTGATGTCTTTGTTTTGTTGATGTGCAAAAGAAGAAATGTTTAAAAAATGTGGTTGTGTTGGTTATATCCAAAGTTTCCCTCAATGTGGAAATGTGTGCAGGGTAGCTAAAGAGAAGTTAGTATTTAAAGTGAGTCAAGGAAGCAATGCCGTCTAAATTTGACATAAACACACAGCGATGATGTTCATCATCCACCTGCTGACTTTCTGTGATGGATGTCCACACCACGGTTTGCTCACATACATATGCACACACCTGTATTCACGTGTGCTCACCTTCCTGAGAAGATTACCAGTGGTTACTGATGAGTGTGTGTGTGTGTGTGTGAGTCAGGTGAGCAGGTGAACATTCTCTTCTCTCATTAACAAACAACACAGAGCACAAAGCAGCCACACAACAGGCACAGCAGCTCTGTTCAGTAACAATAGTGTGTAGAGAAAAAGTGAGGTCATCTGCTTAGCAAGAGAAACAATACACAGGTGCTGCTGCTCTGACACAGTCCCTGTCTTCAACATGGGCCAGCGGTCAGTGTGTGTGTGTGTGTATAAGACATTGCTGTAGCATGGCTGTATTTATTTTACAAAAGAGAAAAGAAAAACAAGTTCAGAGGACAAATAAAAACATTTTTTTAACTAGAAAAATGTGAAATATTTTCAAGGAGACACAGAAGAGTCAGGAAGGACGTCGTTTCTCTGTCAGTGTAAAACTGAACTCATCAATGACACTTTATGTCGCTGAACAAGAGTCAGTCATGTTTCTGGGCTCCACACACGCACTTCATACTTTGTTGTTAAAATGTTAAAATAAACAAAAACAGGATCACAACAATCCAAAAGGGCTAACTGTTTTTATTTTGGTGTCTATGTTATAATAATTGTTAGTTATATGAAAAATACTGTGCCTATATTCTTTAGAGAACAGCACAACACTCTTCCGCACGTAGAGTAAAATAAACAAAGTGATTTTGCAGAACGTCTGATGCTTGAGTTCACACTGGACTGAAATGTGTGTGTGTGCTCTGAAACTTCAGGTTTTGAGTCAAAGGGAACTTTTTCAGCACATTTGTGCAAATCGTCTAAAGTTAAATGCTTTCTTTCTGCTGTGCACTTCAATTGCTTTTACCTAAAAATCTGTTGAACTTTTGAAACAGTGTCGCCTCTGTCTCGATGACAAATCAAAATCAAGAAGGGGCGGGACTCGTGATAGCAGCGTGCACAGACACGCACAGACACACATGTTCTGTACTCACTGCTTCATGTCCTGCATCTGACACTCCATGTTGTCCTGTTGTGTTCTGAGAAGCTGGACTTCGTACAGCAGTTTACTGAGGTCCTCCTGACGAACTTTAGTCTCTTCACTCTTCACTATGGACACCTGAAAACATGATGCATTATGGGTAGTTCATTCCAAACTAACATTCACGTTTTGCTTTGTTATTCAATTCAATTCAATTCAATTTTATTTATATAGCGCCAAATCACAACAAAAGTCGCCTCAAGGCGCTTTATATTGTACAGTAGATAGCACAATAATAAATACAGAGAAAAACCCAACAATCATATGACCCCTATGAGCAAGCACTTTGGCGACAGTGGGAAGGAAAAACTCCCTTTTAACAGGAAGAAACCTCCGGCAGAACCAGGCTCAGGGAGGGGCGGCCATCTGCTGCGACCGGTTGGGGTGAAAGAAGGAAAACAGGATGAAAGACATGCTGTGGAAGAGAGACAGAGATTAATAACAGATATGATTCGATGCAGAGAGGTCTATTAGCACATAGTGAGTGAGAAAGGTGACTGGAAGGGGAAAACTCAATGCATCATGGGAATCCCCGGCAGCCTACGTCTATTGCAGCATAACTAAGGGAGGATTCAGGGTCACCTGGTCCAGCCCTAACTATATGCTTTAGCAAAAGGAAAGTTTTAAGCCTAATCTTGAAAGTAGAGATAGTGTCTGTCTCCGAATCCAAACTGGAAGCTGGTTCCACAGAAGAGGGGCCTGAAAACTGAAGGCTCTGCCTCCCATTCTACTTTTAAATACTCTAGGAACAACAAGTAGGCCTGCAGAGCGAGAGCGAAGTGCTCTAATAGGGTGATATGGTACTACAAGGTCATTAAGATAAGATGGGGCCTGATTATTTAAGACCTTGTATGTGAGGAGCAGGATTTTGAATTCAATTCTGGATTTAACAGGAAGCCAATGAAGGGAAGCCAAAACAGGAGAAATATGCTCTCTCTTTCTAGTCCCTGTCAGGACTCTTGCTGCAGCATTTTGATTAGCTGAAGGCTTTTCAGCGAGTTTTTAGGACATCCTGATAATAGTGAATTACAGTAGTCCAGCCTGGAAGTAATAAATGCATGAACTAGTTTTTCAGCATCACTCTGAGACAGGATATTTCTAATTTTAGAGATGTTGCGCAAATGGAAGAAAGCAGTCTTACATATTTGTTTAATATGTGCATTGAAGGACATGTCCTGGTCAAAAATGACCCAAGGCTCACAGCATTACTGGAGGCCAAGGTAATGCCATCCAGAGTAAGAATCTTCTTAGATACCATATT
>JAQSNX010009098.1:5000-21430 GCA_029532605.1 Oreochromis grahami
GGACCAATTACAGCCGAGGAGGCCGGATGCACCCTCCCCCTTGTTTAGCAATCTTATAGACGAACTAAAGAAAATGGAGAACAAAAAAAGGAGGTGTTTATGAAAATATCACTAAATCTGTCATTTATTAATTTTAATATTAATTAATGATCATGTCTCACCTCTAGTGTTCTTGGTCTTAATTTAAGGTTTTTCCTATAGCGATTGACAGATCACGTGACTTTCGCGCATTGCATGCCGGGAACTGGAGGCAAAACAATCCAAGTACCGCATCAAATGCAAGCATTTGCAGCACCGCAAAAAGTTCATTCTCCGGTTCCAATACCTTCTTGGTTTTTCTTTGCCGCACAAAAAAGGAATGTACAAAACTAAGGAGAACAATACCGGTCCGTACAAAGACAGACTCGACGAAAAGGCAAAGAAAAGATACGAGGAAAAAATCAAAGGAGTGAAAGGGTCAGACCCTTACGAGCACACAGAGTGGACAAAAGACGTTAGCGTGCTGCCCAACTTTCGCCACGCTCAGATTTATAATTATACGGTTCTTTGAGTGAGTGCATACACTCATGAAGTTTTTAGTAACTTCAGGTCACTGCCACAAGCCCAGGTACAGTTTACCAACGGATGGGTACAGGACCTTGAAATGCACCGTGTAGAACGAAAGACCATTGTACAAACAACGGTAAGTTTACCAGTCTCACAAATCGTCATCATAAATACACATTCGTTAACCGTTTATTAATATAACCTTTGAGCTCAACGGTAATTAGTAGTGGAAATAATTTCTGGTACGCATTACAGAAATGTAGCAGTGACAATAATATTGTATGTTGTAATCGCACTGGACAATTAGTGATACAAAACAACAGTTTTATCCTGTGAATAAAAGTATATGATTTTGTCAATGTACCGTGGTAATAACAGAAGCGAAACGCAATATTGTGTCAGGACAATTCACTATTTATGCACATTAAACAAAGGAGCATAGCGCCACAATTTCTGTTCAGCGCCAGACTTGCTTGTAACCTATATCACCAATTATGTTAAGAAAAGTGACGTATTAACTACTACAAAACACTGACCTTTGTGGGAATGCTTGGAGCAGACTAACATGTGAGCTGGAGTGTTCTGGGACGTTATATTTGGTATATCCAGACCATCCGTCTGCTCTTACTTCGGAAACATGGCTTAAAAAAATTTCTCTTCAACGACGTAATCCGATTAAAAAAAAAACGATCTCTTTACCCGTCGGCTTCCCGTGGCTGTCATGCGACCGGCTATTGCAGTTAATAATACAACAGCTTCTTGCCATTTTTTGGGTTTCTTTTTATCGCTGTGTAACTGAGTTCAATTGAAAGCCTGCGTGCGCTAGTACCTCTTGCCTCAAGTTCCCAGAATTCTTTGCGGTTTTACCCCTGAATGACGTCACATTTTTAATCTCTATCCTGGTGGGCCGGTCTCTAGTCAAAATGCCCGGGCCGATTTTTTGTCCCAGTCCAGCCCTGTCTGGCGGTGGTGAGGGGCGCCGGCAGCGCGAGCGTCACTTCTTTGATGATGCCGGGGCCGGCGCGACAGGCTGAGGTTCCACTAGTCGGCCGGACAGGAGAGCAGCGGGGTGGTTTTGAGTTGCCGGTCCTTTGTCTGCTGACTCAGCAGATGCCACGGAGGTGAGTGGAGATGTGGTGAGGTGCAAAGGGCGTGTGAACTGTTTCCCCCGCAATGGAGGGTCCAACAAGTGAGCCGCAAACGACGGTGGGGAAGCTATCTGCCTATGAAAAAAGAAATAGGCAGCAAGGGCTCCCAGGGAGGTCGCCACATCCTCCTCACCCGGACAGCCCAAACCAAAAAGCTCAAAGCAGGAACTTGCCCTCAGCATGGTTATAATCGAAATTTGTCTCTTAATGTCCAAAAAGCTCACAGATAAGGTGGTTGATGATAGGAAGGAATAAAAAAATACGACCTGTAAGTGTCTCTGATGAGGATCTGCCCCCTGGAGAATGCTCCGACAGTAACTCCAGAGCTGGGCAAGCAACTCCTCCTGTGAGACGGTCCCTGAGTCCGCTGGGCCCATGATGGCTGGATCCTTCTGTCACGGGCTGCGATGGCAGACCGTGGAGTGGCAGTGAAAGTAGGGCCCAAACGCGAGACTCTAGTGAAGGACAATGGATTTATTTACAGGAGGTGGAAAACACACAACTATATACAAAATCCAGGCACTGTGGTCCCGTGGCGATTCTCCCTGAATCCCACACAGTGCAGATGTCTGGGAAAAGTGAAAAGTGGTGACTCCAAAAAAACTCCTATTCCCACACCGTGACTCTGCTCCAGATTCCTGGTAACACAAAAACATTGAGGTTAGGAGGAAATCTATTAACTCGGAGGTTATACAAAAGCCCACGGCTGTACTGACGAGTTCTGACTCAAGGATCCAGCGTCGGCCTCAGCTCAGCTACAGTCTTAAATGCTGCTCCCTTGACGAGTGTAATCTACTGCAGCTGGCAGAGGATGATGAGCGGCAGGTGTGGCTTTCTCTGGAGCAGAAACACTTCCGGGTTCGCAGTCTCCTCAGCGAACCAAAACCTCCGGAGGTTCACACGGAGAAACATGGAGAAAAAGGAGAGCAAACCAAACACCACACGGAAAATATAAACATAAACATACACTAAACATACATGAGCCCTGGGTCCCTAGACCCAGGCCATGACACAATCACCATTCCTTTCTCCTCACAGACAACCACCACCTAATTCCTTGATGAGGAGCAGCTGTGCAGGATCTGAAACAAGGCTACCAACTGATTTTTAAAATATACAATAAATATTCAATAAATAAAAAAAGTTCTTGTGTGCAAATGTTTTACTATGCAAATCCATGCTTAAAGTGCGATGCTAAATAAAGTGCTTGATACGGTGCTTTTAATAAAGTGAAAGGTGGGCTCTAAAGTGCTATACAGATAATATAAATAATCATAGTAAGTGAGGGGCTCAGAGTAGAGCTGCTCCTCCACATCGAAAGGAGCCAGCTGAGGTGACAAGGATGCCCCCTGGGCGCCTCCTGGGTGAGGTGTTCTGGGCACGTCCCACCGGGAGGAGGCCCCGGGGCAGACCCAGGACACGCTGGAGAGATTATATCTGTCGGCTGGCCTGGGAATGCCTTCATGTTCCCCCGGATAAGCTGGAGGAGGTGGCTAGGGAGAGGGAGTTCTGGGCTTCTCTGCTTAGGCTGCTGCCCCTGCGACCTGGCCACGGATAAAGCGGATGAAGATGGATGGATGGATGGATGGATGGATGGATGGATGGATGGATGGATGGATGGATGGATGGATGGATGGATGGATGGATGGATGGATGGATGGGTGGATGGATGGATGGATAGTAAGGGAGTCCTCTTCCTCACATTGCCCATATCAAAAACCGCTACTGATAGAGGGATAAATGAAAACCATGTGTGAAAGCCATCATTTCCTACTTTTTAAGGCAGACGTGTACACACAGTTCTTAAATATATTGATTTTCTTTTGACAGGATGAGCTCGATTGTGATGCACAGGTTTGGATCACACACTCGACCTGGTATGACGTTACCTGAGGTCTGCAGGACAAAATACTTTGTTTCTCCTGTTAAAGAAGAACAAGCCGAATTTGGCAAAAATAAGTGTTTTTCAGCTGATGTTATGGAGATATGTGTATGACCTGTGTAATATCTTTATGACGGAGTCAGACTTCACCATCAGATCTGTTTACATCTAAGACAGGCCATCATTACAACTACAACCCAGAAAAGAAACTGAACTGAAAAACAACTCAGTCCAGTTGTAAAACCGACTTCAACCTACCTAGTTAGATAGTTAGTTTTAGTTAGATAGTTAGTTTTTGTTAATTTATGTTGTAATTTATGTTAGGTCAGTCTGTCCTGTCTCTAGGTAGCTAGTTTAGTGTTTTTCTGTTAATTTATGTTGTAAATTTATGTTGCATGTAGCACCTTGGCCCTGGAGGAACGCTGTTTCGCTTCACTGTGTACAAACTGTATATGGTTGAAGTGACAATAAAGCCAACGTGACTTGACTTGACTTGAACCTCTCAGCTCTCGAGTACAAAAGAAACATTGGCTCCCTGTTAAATCCACAATTGTATTCAAAATCCTGCTCTTCATATAAAAGGTCTTAAACAATCAGGCCCCATCTTATCTTAATGACCTTGTAGTACCATATCACCCTATTAGAGCACTTCGCTCTCACACTGCAGGCCTACTTGCTGTTCCTAGAGTATTTAAAAGTAGAATGGGAGGCAGAGCCTTCAGTTTTCAGGCCCCTCTTCTGTGGAACCAGCTTCCAGTTTGGATTCGGGAGACAGACACTATCTCTACTTTCAAGATTAGGCTTAAAACTTTCCTTTTTGCTAAAGCATATAGTTAGGGCTGGACCAGGTGACCCTGAATCCTCCCTTAGTTATGCTGCAATAGGTGTAGGCTGCCGGGGATTCCCATGATGCATTGAGTTTTTCCTTTCCAGTCACCTTTCTCACTCACTATGTATTGATAGACCTCTCTGCATCGAATCATATCTGTTATTAATCTGTGTCTCTCTTCCACAGCATGTCTTTATCCTGTTTTTCTTCTTTCACCCCAACCGGTCGCAGCAGATGGCCGCCCCTCCCTGAGCCTGGTTCTTCCTGTTAAAGGGGAATTTTTCCTTCCCACTGTCGCCAAAGTGCTTGCTCATAGGGGGTCATATGATTGTTGGGTCTTCTCTGTATGTTTTATTGTACAGTCTACCTTACAAAATAAAGTGCCTTGAGGCGACTGTTGTTGTGATTTGGCCCTATATAAATAAAATTGAATTGAATTGAATTAAAAAATTTTCAGTCAAAGTAGCCTACTCAAGCAAGTTTATTACCCGAGTAAAATTGAGAAAATAAAGGTTCTGTAATCTACTCAAAGGAACAAAGTAAAAAGAGCTCCTTGAAGGAAGATTCTAATAAGTAGAGCACATTTGTCAACTAAGTGAATCTTTATTTTGACAATCTAGTTAACTTGTTAATTAGTAATTACCACTAAAATTGGCTCATTATTTGTTATTTGTGTTTGGGTTTTGTTTGTTTCCTTAAAAATCTAATGCGTTTTGGAACATTACATAGTGTGACTGTGAAAATAAAAGTGGAGGCATTGTAAACCATATTTCTGGTGTGCAGAGGTTAATTAGATCTGTAATACATGTGATTGCTGACCTGCCTGAGCTGGGATGATTTCAGTCCTTGTGTTGCCATCTTGTGGTGCTTTAGAGAATTGTTGAGAATTTATATTCTGCCCCATTAAAGTACAAATGGGATGATGTAACTCATTTTTAACCAAGAAAGGGTTTCCTTTCTTGGTTAAAAAAAAATGCACGTTATATTTTTAATGAATTTTAATAGAACATGCTAGCATTGTGAGATGTGCAAAAATACCGAGGGGAAAAGCTGCTCATGCTACAAAGATGTATAAAATTTAGAATTTTCACTGCGATTGTTATGAAGTTTATGTGTGGGTTCAATAACAAAGATCTGTGATCACTCATCTGCCTGTTTACATGGGTGTTAAGCAGCTTTTCCATTTTCTACATCACTACCCTTTCCAGTGTGGTAGCCGTTGTTAAAAACTCCCAATTCTTTTAATCTTTGGGCTGAAGGAAGGACAATACTCGGTGTATAAATGCTCAATCAACAATACTTTATTTCTATACAATTCAACACTTAAGAGCATAAGGACCATCATGATGGGGAGACCTGCCTGCAGAGGGTCACAGCAAGTCTCAAAATGGTGACTGGTTACTCAGCTTCTTATAGCCTACAGTGGCCCCCACCTAGTCGTAAAAGCCTAAACATTCACATTCTTTCTGTCTTACGGCGCCTAAGTTATGACCTCGGCTCCCTGTCTTTCTGCTCTCTGTAAAGGTGGGGGTATGGAATGTGGTCTGTCTCTCCTATCCTAGACACAACAAGGCCTTCTGCACCCAACATTCTCTTCATGATTCAGCAGTATGAAATGTCAAGAAACAGTGTAACACATTCAACAGTGTTGAGTAATACAGGTCAATCCAATAGATCTAATGATTTTCACACTCTTTGAAGTTAGAAGTATAATGCAAACTAAAACTACATACTGATCACACACTCTATATTAAGGGGTATAATATGACCTACAGCAGTATCCCAATTCAACTACTTTGATTACATATATAAGGTAACATATGATAACAGAATAATCTCACAATTCCCCCTTTGATCTCTTTTCTCAAAGAGATCACTTACAACATACACTCCAGCGTTACAAGGTCCGGTTCTTCTTGGTCCTGAGGCCGTCTGTCCCTCTTTAACGGGTCGACCATATGTGGAATGACCTCTGTGATTAGCAGTTCAGATGCAAGAAAAACTATGATTACCACAACAAAGTACAGATGTCACTCCCATTACTCCCCAATTTTCCCACAGCTTTATTTTGGTGCTACAGTTTCCCACTCCCATTTTGGTGCCACCTTATACCTTTCAAATGTACTTAGACTAGAACCTCTAAGGAGCTTTTAACCTTTATTTTATTGCTGCAGCTACCAGTATCTTCCAGTTGGGTGATTCTCAGCTTCTTTCTTCGACCTCCGGGGTTAGACCACCCTTTAGTCGTTGCACAGATCAGGGGATTATTCTGCCCTGATTTCAAACAAAGATCTGTGTATTTTGGAGTCACCGCCATGTCCCCCTTTTTACTAAGAGCCTCTCGAACCTCGTTGGTCTGGTGTTCCTAGATTCTCATGGTTATTGCTGTGTTTCTGGGATCCATCTTCTCGAGGAGCCCAAACGCCATGACACTTGACCCCAGTTGCTGTCTCGGCAGTCCCTAAGTCTGTCTCTGCTGTGAAGGGTCCTCATATCTCCGTGTCCTCATCTGGTGTCTGTTCCTCTCTCTGTAAGAGACAGAAAACCAAAACACCTCTCTCCCTAGCCTTGATAATCTAATGTTGTTATCCATTGTTCTTCCGGTGATGCAAATTTGGTTTAGAATATCCTGTTCAGGACTCTCTGACCAAGGAACTTATTCTAATCATAATCTATGTGTGTGTAAAAGACATCAAAAATTAATGAACCATTTCTAAGTCTTACACATTATAAGCTTAAGTTTTACCATACCTAAATTATTAAACACACAAATAAAGTCATAAAAATGTTCATAAAACTATTGTTTGATGTTCGGACTCAACTTCCCCCTTTTTGACACACTCCCAGGTGTCAATTCATCGGAGCTAGAAAATTACAAGAAAAGGTTAGTGACATCATATCTCTATTTTGAATGTGACATGTCTACCATTCCCCTGTTAGACAGGGCTGGACTGGGACAAAAAATCGGCCCGGGCATTTTGACTAGAGACCGGCCCACCAGGATATAGATTGAAAATGTGACGTCATTCAGGGGTAAAACCGCAAAGGATTCTGGGAATTTGAGGCAAGAGGTACTGGCAAGAAGCTGTTGTATTATTAACTGCAATAGCCGGTCGCATGACAGCCACGGGGAGCCGACTGGCAAAGAGATCTTTTTTTTTTTTAAATCGGATTATGTGTTGAAGAGAAATTTTTTAAGCCATGTTTCTGAAGTAAGAGCCGGATATACCAAATATAATGTCCCAGAACACTCCAGCTCACATGTTAGTCTGCTCCAAGCATTCCCACAAAGGTCAGTGTTTTGTAGTAGTTAATATGTCAGTTTTCTTAACATAATCGGTGATATAGGTTACAAGCAAGTCTGGCGCTGAACAGAAGTTGTCGCGCTATTGTCATGATCCTGGGTCCTTTTGACCCAGCGTTTTGTGTTTTCTATTAGTGTCATTTTGGTTCTGTTCTTCCTCCTGTTTAGTGTTATTCCGTTCTGCCATCTACTCCTGTGTTAAGTCTGCATTTCCTAGTCTGTGTCTTTGTGTGTATGTGTTTCCTGTTTTATTGTGAAGGTCTGCGTCTGATGTGAGTGTTTTCAGTTTGCCTCCCTTGTCTCGTCATGTTAATCTCTCCCAGCTGTGTCCCCCACCTGTGTGTAATCTCCCTGTGTTCTCTGAGTGTATTTTAGTCGTGTCTTTTGTCTTAGTGATTGCTGGTTCGTCTGTGTTGCTCCCCTCCGTGTTCTCCCTGTGTTCTCCCTGCCTCTCCGCTTCTCGACCCTAGGTTTCAGGTTTGATTGTTAGCTCTTCCCAGTTTAGGTTTTTCAGTTCTCGCTCACCTGCCTTTGTTATTTGTACCCTCACGTGTAATAAAGATTCACCTGCACCAGAGCTGCCGCATCTTGGGTCCTTAATAATTTACACACGGCTTGCCTCGGCAATCCGTGACAGCTATGCTCTTTTGTTTATTGTGCATAAATAGTGAATTGTCCTGACACAATATTGCGTTTCGCTTCTGTTATTACCACGGTACATTGACAAAATCATATACTTTTATTCACAGGATAAAACTGTTGTTTTGTATCACTAATTGTCCAGTGTGATTACAACATACAATATTATTGTCACTGCTACATTTCTGTAATGCGTACCAGAAATTATTTCCACGACTAATTAATTACCGTTGAGCTCAAAGGTTATATTAATAAACGGTTAACGAATGTGTATTTATGATGACGATTTGTGAGACTGGTAAACTTACCGTTGTTTGTACAATGGTCTTTCGTTCTACACGGTGCATTTCAAGGTCCTGTACCCATCTGTCGGTAAACTATACCCGGGATTGTTGCAGTGACCTGAAGTTACTAAAAACTTCATGAGTGTATGCACTTGTAGAGAGTTGAAGATAGCTTTCTAGTAAAATCTGGTATCAGAAATAAACTGGGGAAAACAGCCCCCCCCCCCCCCAAAGGTTTTTGTTATGATTGTATCTGTGTACCTGTCAGTTTACAATGCTATTCTGCATCCAGCCGCTAGAGGGCGCATTACGCGCAGTGGTATCGAGTAGCATTTTGGGGCACAGAGGAAGAATAAACCTTCCTGTTGTGAAACTGACATCAGCTCAACGTGTGTCCCTTTTTCTATTCTTTATCACAGGTTAGTAAATGCATTTAAATGAATGTATACTGCAGACCTTACAAACAGAGGATGCTGTTTATGTGGGTAATAAGCGCAACTCGCTAAAGAAATGGATTCGTTCTGAGTTGTGTCTGAATTGTGGGTTAAGGCTGCAGGCTAAATGATGCTAATGCTAGCGGACTGGGCTAATGTGGGATACTGAGTGTGTGGGGAAGCTAATCTGACCTGTGAGAGACTTCTGGACTGTGAACTCTTAATGTATTATGCACTCTGATAAATTGGTTTTATACTATGTTTTATTCTTCTGGTTGATGTTGTGTTTACAAGAACAAGTTGTGGTTTAATATGAAGACATTTATAGAGTGTTATAAGGAAACTGTTTGATCAATGCTGACTGCATAGTAGCAGTGAACGCTGTTAAAGGAGCATTGCACTCTATATAGTTGTAGGTTGTATAAGAACAGTGAATATATTTGTTTTATGTCAAAGACATTATTTTCTTGTAAAGAGTAAAATAGCTGTATTTAAAAAAAAGTTATATTGTCAGTACAGTGGAAATACATTTCACATAAATAAGTTAGTGCTGAATGAGAATTAAAATGTTTAAAAATGAGTTCATTTTATGATGTTTGTAAATGTAGTTAAAAATGAAGTACAGAGTACACTATTGTGTTTTGTTTATCTTTGTAAAACAAGTGTCTTTATTGTGATACATTGTGAATCTGATATTGTCAATGGATTTAAGCAACATTTTGTTCATGTGTTGTCAAAGTTGTATTAAGAGATTTATACAGTCTCTAGCTCAGGGAACTGTGGCCATGTATGGTAAACTGGACTAAAGCATAAGGACATTTCTTTGCGGTTAGTGTGGTGATACCTGAAGCTGTTCTTTTTTTTTTTTCTTTTACCTGTCCCGTTTGGCTCTTTTGCCATCAGAATTATTGTCTAAAGGCGAAGAAAGATGCCCAACGGATTTACTTTACCAAATGGACCATCCCAGCCTTGCCGTAATGGTTCATCTGATTCACCTTTTATTTTATTTTCACTTGCTGAATACGGGACAGACTTGACTGGTGGAAAGAAAGGGGAGAAAGAAAGAGGGAAAGAAAAAAAGAAAATAAAGAAAATAAAAACCTGAGAAGAGGGACGGGGGAAAAAGGGCAAAAAACAAAAAACAGAATAAGCAGACAAAAAAAATAAAAAAAATACATATATCGATCACCTGGATCACCTGTTGAGAAAGACAAAAGAAAGCAAGCAGAAGATGACAAGAGTAATAAACAAGATCACAATGATCTATGGGAATATGACAGTAAAAACTAAATGTTAAATATTATTGTGCTGCACATAAGATCGACAGCGCACAGTGTGCTTTGAGGTAGGAGCCCAAAAGGGTGTAGTTTGTGTGTGTGATCACCCGTGTGTACACCTGTGAGCATGAACGCTCTTGTTTTTAAAAGGTTCCTTCATGTAATGATCTGCTAGAGGGTGTGGGGGGCCACTGCCCCGTCCTCCAGGGCATGACGAAGGTATGGAGGAGATCAAAACTCCAGACGTCCAGAGGCCCCCAGAACACAAGAGACCAAGGAAGACCAACAGAGGGGCAGCCGCGCCACTATCCCAGAAAGAGCTGAGGAGAGTCCCAGATGAGGGGTCACTCAGCAGCCGCGGAGCAGAAGCCAGGGGGGTTGCAGTGACGTGCCCGTGAGCTCCGCCGGCAGCCAGCTGTGCCTGAGTGACCGAGCCCCGGGCCGAGAGGCCGAGGGCACCCTGCCTCCGAAGTGGCCCGAGCGAGCCCCAGGCTCCATGCCCCGATAAGCAGCCGCCAAGGAGTGAGCCGGTGTGTACCTGGGCGCCCACCCCCGGACACAAAGAACCACCAATGCACCGATGTCTGAGGGCGTCCACCACCGGCAGGGGAAGTGGTGGGGGGAGATAGGCCTCCAAACCTTGGAGGGCCTGAGATGTCCCCAGAGAGGTGGCGTCTGATACCCAACCTGACATATAGACACAGACATACAGGCACACACAGATACAAACATCCATTCCCACCCTCATGCTCTCATATGCAATTACTCAACACTCACCCAAGACAGACATAAAGAGACGCTGTACACACAATCACACTCCCCAAGCGTACTCTAAGCCCCAGGTCTGGGTACCCTTGCCCCTGGAGGGGGAAACTGCACCCAGACCCAGGTGGTGTTACCCTTTTTCCCTTAGGTGGGGAGAAGCAGGCCGCCCCGACTCCGCAGCAGCAGGGAGGCCCCACATTCCAGACCCCAGTCGGACGGCCAACTCCTCCTCCTAGCCCCCCCCCGCTCCAGCAGGCCGCAGAGAACGGGGGTGTGTGAAGACTCCAAACCTCCCTCCACCCACTCATATGTAGTGTTGATGTATGTGTGTTCTAAGGTGCATTTAAAACCCAGGAGGGCATGGAGCTACCTGCCAGAGAGCAGCAGGGAAGCGTATAGCCCCTCCTGCTAGCCCTCAATGTCTACGTGTATTTAAAATTGAGAGGTGGGCAGCGACGCCAGGGGTGAGGTGTACACCCTGATGGTGATTTGGAATCTGTGTGGCGTGCCCACCCCCAAGATCCTATATGTATGTGTAATGAGAGTGTGAGTAATGTGAATGTCTAAGTTGTGGGATAAAATTGAGGCAGAGGCAGCCAGAAGGGGACAGAGGGGGGGGGGGGTGCCTCCCTGCACCCTGGTGACACACCCCTACCCCAAGGCCCTGCATGTGTGGGTGATTGTGGTGGAGCGGGAAGAGGGAGGCAGCTGGAGATGGGGAGGGAAGGAAGGGAGGGGCGAGTGACCCCTCCCTGGGGTCAGCTCCCCCGCTGACCCCAGTAGGCACCCCCATACTCTGCAACCCACCAGGGAAAGGGGGGCCCAGGCCCATCCGGACCGGGGCCCAGTGGAGCAGCGCCTCCCGGCCCCACAGAGCCCGGGACAGTCCACCTGACCCCACCACAGAGAAAACTGCACCCACCCCATCATCCACTCATCTTCCAGACTACACAAGACAATAGACGCCCAGGCTGAGATCTTCCTCCACCTCTCCTGTATCTCCCCCTCCTGCAGAGAGAGTTCCTGAAGACATTTTCTTGTAAAGAGTAAAATAGCTGTATTTAAAAAAAAAAAAAGAAGTTATATTGTCAGTACTGTGGCAATACATTTCACATAAGTTAGTGCTGAATGAGAATTAAAATGTTTAAAAATGAGTTAATTTTATGATGTTTGTAAATGTAGTTAAAAATGAAGTACAGAGTACACTATTGTGTTTTGTTTATCTTTGTAAAACAAGTGTCTTTATTGTGATACATTGTGAATCTGATATTGTCAATGGATTTAAGCAACATTTTGTTCATGTGTTGTCAAAGTTGTATTAAGAGATTTATACAGTCTCTAGCTCAAGGAACTGTGGCCATGTATGGTAAACTGGACTAAAGCATAAGGCCATTTCTTTGCGGTTAGTGTGGTGATACCTGAAGCTGTTCTAAGCTGTTGTGAAGAATAAACCTTCCTGTTGTGAAACTGACATCAGCTCAACATGTGTCCCTTTTTCTATTCTTTATCACAGCACCACACGTTGTTGAACAGGAAACCAGTTGCCCCTCTGGTCATCATCTTAGGGAGGCAACACACTCACTCCAAGAACTGTATAATTATAAATATGAGCGTGGTGAAAGTTGGGCAGTACACTAACATCTTTTGTCCACTCTGTGTGCTCATAAGGGTCTGACCCTTTCACTCCTTTGATTTTTTCCTTGTATCTTTTCTTTGCCTTTTCGTCGAGTCTGTCTTTGTACGGACCGGCATTGTTCTCCTTAGTTTTGTACATTCCTCTTTTGTGCGGCAAAGAAAAACCAAGAAGGTATTGGAACCGGAGAAAACGTTTTGCGGTGCTGCAAATGCTTGCATTTGATGCGTTACTTGGACTGTTTTGCCTCCAGTTCCTGGCATGCAATGCGCTAAAGTCACGTGATCTGTCAATCGCTATAGGAAAAACCTTAAATTAAGACCAAGAACACTAGAGGTGAGACATGATCATTAATTAATATTAAAATTAATAAATGACAGATTTAGTGATATTTTCATAAACACCTCTTTTCCTTTTTTTGTTCTCCATTTTCTTTAGTTCGTCTAAGATTGCTAAACAAGGGGGCAGGGGCGGATCTAGAAGGGTGGCATGGGGTGGCAACTGCCACCCTAAAATGATCCCTTGCCACCCCAAGTGGCACCCCAGTTTTGCATATGACAGTGTTGTTTATTAAAATAAGATAGCATTAACAGTTTGAGCGTAGTTACAGTCAACAGTGAATATAAATGCTAAAACTGAATATATTGCATAGTGTTCCCCCCCTCCACCATTAACAAATGGTTCAGCCCATAGCAGGACCGGCTTTTTTGTTGTTTTCAGTAGCAAGTGATGTTTATGATTGTGCCAGAGCACATTTTGAACAACATCATGGGAATTTTGGATTTTACACATTTGGTTGGATGTTACACTCTGGAAATGGAAGGAAGGTGAGTGTTATTAACCCTGTGGGGTCCACGGACACGCTGCACCTCCAAATCACATGACTGTTTTAAGCTGACATAGCAACAAGCTGCAGCCACGCTGAGTCTCTATTTCAGCCCATATTGAAAGTTCAGAGTTCAAAGTTTTTAAATTTTAATTACAGGCCAGTAAATCCAGAGTTATGATAATATATATAAGCCACGCTTTTTACTAAATACTGTCGTCACGTTTTTGTGTGTGTGTGTTTAAGCGTTTTCTAAGGACAGCGCGAAAACAGTAAAGAAAGGAAAGAGGTGGCTTTTTTTCTATCGGTGGAAAAATGTACCATGTCGACCAATTAAAAAAAAAAAAACAACACGTGGGATTTGGTTGTTTAGGAAGAGGGGAGAGTTTTGGGAGTGACGGTAACGGCAGCAAGACAGAGCGAGCGAGTGAGAGAGAGAGAGAGCGAGAGAGTTTTTAGATGTGGGAGATTTGTGACGTTTAGTGTGGAGTGTATACTTAGTGTGTTGTGTTGTCTTGTGTAGTCGTTTTGTTTTGTGTGTCAGTGAGGGCACTAATGAATGTCACAAAGGCACATTTGTAATGTAAACACTGTCACTAAGTAGAAAACCAGCGAAGTGATACACCTCCT
Organism: Oreochromis grahami; assembly: GCA_029532605.1. NCBI lineage: Eukaryota > Metazoa > Chordata > Actinopteri > Cichliformes > Cichlidae > Oreochromis > Oreochromis grahami. Next base: position 19,198 of record JAQSNX010009098.1, read on the forward strand.
GTTGTCAGGCCTGCAGGTTTGTCCCTGTGCTGTTCTCCTCTGTCTTTTGGTGGACAAACTTTTTTTTTTACTGGCACACATCATTTGTGGGGCATCTTATTGCATCACCTGATTGTTCTCTCATTTTAGTTTTAGTAATATTTTTAAATGGTTGTACAAAATAAAAGAAACAGCAGGTGTATTGGCTGCATTTTTGGATAAATAGTTGTATATGTTTACAAAATGTACAATTTATATTTGCATTTCAAGTTATAAAAATTTACTCAACATGTCTGTGGGGTTTTTTTACAGTAAAAAAATACTACTAGGATTTTAAGTTCTTTGTGCGATTTCAGATCAGTAATACTAATGCAGTATGTCAGTGAAAAAAAACAACTAAATTCAGTTGAGCTGAAAAGAATGACACCAAACAAGGCAAGGGGAAAAAATAAAAAGAAACAATTTGAGGGGGAAATACGTAAACTCAAAAGGAGTCAAACATGGCCGGTTGTATTTCAGACCTCAGTGGGTTAATCCAACAAATCATGAAAAATTAGGTTTAAATTTTTGTTCGTGACAGTGCAGATTTCTGACATTTTGTGTAATTTAAGCTGTAACAATGTGATTGTTTTCTAACAAAAAACAGTGTGAAACTTAAGTTAGACTTGTGTTTGTAAATGAACCGCCCCATGTTGTGTAGCTTTCTGGATTTCATACTTATTGGGCTACATGTTTATTTATTATACAGGCTATACAGTACATAACATCATAACTGTTTTATGTAACTAAAGTGTTTAATTATGTGGGCTACAGACAATAATTAAGTTATAGACTATATTTATATGAAAAACGTGTATACTTACTGCATTTGAATCATTATAACCATATGTAACCACCTGCATATGTGTTTGGGAAAAAAAGGCTTTGATTTTGCCACCCCATTTGATTTCTTTGCCACCCTCATGCCACCCTAAGAAAATTTCTCTAGATCCGCCCCTGCAAGGGGGAGGGTGCATCCGGCCTCCTCGGCTGTAATTGGTCCAGCCCAGAGTCAATCATGACCAATTGGCCAATCCAACACCTTTCATTATATATATACCCTACCTAAAAAATAATAATAATAAAAAAAAAATCCATCGGCCCATAAAAACAAAAAATCGCCAGTGGCCCACTGGGCAAGTTCCCGGTATGCCCGATGGCCAGTCCAGCTATGTCTGTTATTCATAAATATTGTTAAAGTTTTGGTTATTTTCCTCTATAAAATTTAATTACCTTTTTACAGTGGCCTGCTATGGTTAATAGTAACATATTCCAGTCATAAGTGATCTCAAAAGTTTTCCCCACTGTAGCATTTGGCATTCCCAATAATATAACATAATGCAAACATCAGTAACTCAAAACAAGCCACCAAAGGGTTAAATCTGCAGTTCCACACTCTCATGTGAAGCTACCGTCTCCTCTTCCAGTCTCTCTTATCCTCCTGCTCCTGTAAAAACAAAACAAAACAAAGCGAAACATTCACCCTTCTCTTGCCGGCTGGGTGAATTGTTTGTCAGCATTTACTAATCCTAAAGTTCGTGCAGTCTTTGTCAAAGTATCAAGTCAGTCCATCACAGTCCAGTCACATGAATTCATTCACACACATTCATACCAGATGTTGCTGATAATGGAGTCTCACGCGCGACCTATTCCAGCATCCATCACCAGCAAGATGACGTCATCATTTTAAAGGAAACTATTCCTTGTTTTTTGACTGGATTGACTCGCTGCAATCCTTTTAGACTCAGGACTTCTCATGTGATAAATGTCCCATATTAGTGAATTTCTCCCAAGCCAATTACAATCATGGAGAAGCACACTCTGCAACTGTTTTCAGTAAAGAATATTTTATAGCGCTTTAAATTTCAATCTCTTAGGCCTGGTTTAAAGAGCTGATTGTTAAATCATGAACTCACAAAATGTCAAAATATCACCACTGGTGGATCACACCTCTCAGATGTTCTTATCTCAGTGCACTGTAACGAAAACAAAAACAGACGTAACCAACAAAATACTACTAAAATAACACATACTAAGGCCCATTGCAGACATGTCCAAACATAAAACCATCTCTCTCTTGCTTAGAGAAAGAAAACAACCCAAAGCTCCCTGATAGAATCAAGCTAGCGCTAAGCAAAACCCAAAAATCAACCAGAAATTCACAGCAAAGTTTTGCTTCCTGCTGGGACAATATTGTGTAGGAATGAGAACCTAG
>JAQSNX010009099.1:0-11041 GCA_029532605.1 Oreochromis grahami
CTGTATGACTGCCGCATACAGACTTATGCGGCAGAGAAACACTTATCAGTTTCTCAAACTTTTTACAGTGTGTACCACCTGAGAAAAATGTCAAGCTCTCCCAAGCACCACTATGAAAGCATGAAACTCATAAATCTTACAACACAAAATTAGTATTATTAAATTAGTAAAATTAGTATCTGCAGTAAAGATTTTTTCATACATTGTATACATTCTTCCACAGGCAAAGTTGCCTCCATTTTTATAGTTTTTTATTAATACTTTGTAATAATTTATTCTGTTTTGGGAGTGTTTTTTTTATGTATCTGTATTATATTATACATACACATTAAAAGTGAATCTCTGTCCAAAACATGCACTCAGTTTACTTCTTACTCACTATGAGCAGCATTTAAATAACCTTTATCAGATTTGATGGTTTTGTTACAGACTTTTCAAAAAAGTGTTTTGCTTTTCTTTCACAAATGTGGGGATTAAATTGTGTTAAAATGTACAAAACAGTGATGTCATGTTTTGTGACGAGGACCCAGGCACAGAGAGACTTGATGAATTTAAGAATCTTATGATTTAATAAAGAAATTTGCAGACTTGCACAGAGAGGGTAAAATTATGATGACTGATAACGGAGATGAAGACAACAGACGATGAGGACAGGGAGGAACAGGGGTTTAAATGCACCAGGGAGACAGTCAGAGGGAACTCGGGACAACTGGAGACATTTAAGGATGCAGGGACTGACAGAGACAGGGAAGAAGTCTCATCGTGATGTGTAAAGCTTATCTTGCCTGGCTGGGCAGCTCTCTGGGTGCTCAGCACCCCCAAAGCTCTGATCCTAGAATCGCCCCTGATGCACACAACACGAAATTAAGTGGCGAACCGTCCTACCTTTGTGAATATTAGCTAGAAAAATACTCCGAGGGTAAAATTAAGTCCCAAACCATCCTATCTTTGTGAATGTTACCTACAAGCATACTTTGAAGTGGCAAACCATCCTGGCTTTATGAATATGAGCTACAAGCATACTCTGATGGGCAAAGTTAAGTGGCAAACCGTCATACGTACTTACATTTGTGCTGGAATTACTCTGTGACAGCAGAAATGTGCATAAACTACTTAGGGTAGGACGTTTTGCCAAAGTAGGATGGTTTGTCAGAACACCGGTTCGCCAGGTGGCCGACTGCCAGACCAGCGTCGCCACTGGAGGCGTGGCCGGCCTCCGGAACAGCGTTGCCATCACCGCTGGAGACTTGGGCAGCCTCCACAAGAGACACTGCCCTGCCGTCGGGTTGGAAGCCGGTGGGGGGGACGTAGGTTCGGCCGGATGGCTCCCCGGGCTCAGTCGGGCGATGGGGGTGTGTAGTGGGCCATGTTGTGGTGTGATGTGCGGCTTGCAGCTTGGGAGCTGCAGTCGATGTAAAGAAATGGCTCATAATTACAATCTGTGGTCCCGTCATGCCTTATTCACGCCACAAGGGATGATCTGTGGTGACCTCTAAAGCGAGCAGCTGGAAAAAAAAAAGAGAATTATAAACTTGTCAGCGAACAGATTCTTGAATTTGGTGCAAAGCATATGACTAACTCCGCCTTACAGACACCATCGCATTTGTTAGACGTGAAATCTCTCTCAAAGAATGTATGGTTTCAAAGATAAAATGCTCTTGAGAAATCCAGGGGAAAATATAAAACATTTACTGCATCATATATGAACCTGATACATTGTTTTAAGAGAAGGAATTTTCCATAAAGAAGGTGATCCACTCAACATAAAAGCATGCACCAGCATTGTGTGCTTGATAAAAATCAGAGCACATAGCAACTTTTGAGAACAGTTGATGATTAGATAAAGAAGTGTGTCAAACCTATCAGTTCATAAAAGATTGGTGATGTAATTAACCTTTGTAACAGTGGCATACCCATTCATACAGGTAATCACAGCAGGACATGGAAACTCACTTTACCTTTAAATTATGATCTTCTCTTCTCATAGAGCCAAGTTTGAAGTGCTTGTTTACATCCTCAGTTATCTTGTCTTATCTTGAATGAGATGATACCTTATATGCATCATTTATATTATTTCACACTGGTCACTTCCAACTTAGGCCCATGATGCCCAGATAAAAAGTTGCGGAACGGTGTGACAAAACCTGCATATAAACCATGCATGTATATTAAGAAGTCCCAGATGTCAAAAGTCCAGCTGATAACATAAACTCATATATTCTTTATGCTTGTATAGAGGCTATATCACTTGTCCAGACAATAGTTTTTCAAAGTAGAGCTGATATTTTTTAAATATCACAAAACATGTGAAGCACATGAAATTTGAAAATATTTGTAAAACGATGAGGTAGCATTAGATTATGATCTTAAAAATGCTGAATGACATATGTTACCTTGATGATAATCATGATGATGAATTTCCATTAAAGGAGATTATGTTTTCATATAAGATTATGTTTTCATATAAGATAATTTGTTTGGTGAATTCTTCTGTTCAGGCTTTGAAATACAAAACTGCGTTGTTGCTTGTTGTCATTGACTGAACAATGGGCCATACTTTGGTCTGGTGATTGTAAAGCACAGTGAGATTGTTATATAGACAGGACTTTTGTATCCTTGAGGTAATCTAGAGTTCAATCTGACTCCGTAATACTATGTCAGATTTTAATACAGATTCCACTATCATGGTCGTGTTATGAAAATGTCATGTTTAGGCTTCTATTTTATGCCTGTCGTATTTGTAACACTTTAGTGAGTTAACGAATTATTTTATATCTATTTCTAAAGGGACAATGCGTGTCAAATAGGGCCTTGTTGTTGATATGTCTTCACACATTAATTATAAATTTAAAAAAATTAAAAGTTTAAATTTAAACTGCAGTTTTCATTTTGACAAATGATGTATTTAAGCATATACTTTTTGCAAGAAATCGGATTCCACACATTTTTAGATAACAATAATGATAAAATGAACCATGTTTTATTAAACTGTTTATTTTAAATACATTATACTGCAAAAAAGTTCATATTTCAGCCTGTTACTTTTCCATTGCTTTTTTGTATGCAAAATGCTAAGTGAGATTTATAGAAACAGTTCAGTACAAAGAGGTATGTAAGTAGATGTTACCACTTTAAAATCTATAATGATCAGTCTCACTTGTGCTACACTGGAACCATGTGTGCAAACAATTTCTTTTTAATATATTTAGAAATCACAATATATGTGTACGTGTGTGTGTATATATATATATATATATATATATATATATATATATATATATATAAAAAGTTAAAAATATAAGGTACAAGAGCTCAGACTTTGGTGTCCATGGGATTCATTTGCCCTTTCTCCTCATAGGTTAAGGGGACTTCTACACTGGAAAAGTCGGATGGCAACTCAAAGAAAAGCTCATCATCGAAGCATTTCTTATCAGATGGAGATGCCAAGGAGGGAAACTTCATGACCAGCCCGGTGAGCAGACCGCCAACTGTAGAGGCTCCGATGGTGGTTAAGACAGCCGCCACCTGGTACAGCGCTTGCTCCTGTGCAGTGCGTCCCAAGCCCGGCTTCAGTCCAGGAATCAGGTTCTGCAGTTCTAGCAGCCGTGGATCTCCTTCAGGTGGAGCACGGTGGGAAAAGATCTGGTACATGCTGGGCCCATAGGTTTCCTCAGTGGCGAGGAGGATGGCGCAGATCCCTGCTGCGGCTGATATGATGCCAGTCAGTCCGTGGAGGTTGTGAATACCACACTGGTCTTGGATCCTCATGCGATAAGCCATAAATGGGGTCAGGTACTTGTAACCAAAGAAACAGGCAGTACAGCCCATGACGCCCAGTGCGTATGCAGCTACAGGTGAAATCATCATGTCCACAGAAGCTCCAACTGTCACACCGCCTGCCAGAGTCACATTTTGGATATCAGCCATCGTGAGCTTGCCTCTCTTATTGAATAGCGCAGAGAGTGCAAAGGCAGTGATAGTGGATGAGGAGAGACCTATGAAGGTGTGGAGTATTGCTCTATGCTGATCATCACCTTTAAATGTAAGAGCAGAGTTGAATGAAGGCCAGAATACCCAGAGGAACAGGGTTCCCATTACAGACAGGATATCTGAATGATAACTAGTGATCTCTTTAGCATGTCCATCATTCAAACTTGGCCGATAGAGCATAAATGTCACTCCTAGACCAAAGTAGCAGGCAAATATGTGGATAAGAATAGTGCCGCCTGCATCATTGATCCTAATGTATTTGAGTACAGCCCACTCTGTCAAAGCAAATATAGGAATCTCAAGAGAAGCCATGACCAGTAGCTGAACAGGACTGGTCTTCCCAAGCACAGCCCCGAAGGAGATGAGCACCACAGCACAGGCAAACTCTGCATTCACCAGGTTGATCACCCCCAAGTGGATTTTACCATCATAGTAAAACTGGAAGAACCCTTGCATCAAGATTGCCCACTGGATTGCAAATGTAGCTGTGAGAAAGTTGAAGACCATCCCGCCAAAGCCGTAGAATCTGAAAAAAGCCAGCAGGCAACCGAAGCCTATGAAGATCATCACCTGCACATCAGCAAAGTAGGGGTACTCACGATAGAGGGAGTTCTCCATAAGGCTGGTCTCATTGTTTTGCAGCTTTGCGTTGGTATCGTCATCATAAGTGACAAAGACAGCATAAAGAGCTATGATGATCACCTCAAACACTAACACAAACACTGGCAGGCTCACTTTCAAACTCACTGAGTCCTTCATGTTGATGTTCAGTATCCAGACTGCGACTCCTCTCCCTGCAGCTACACCCCTTCTGTACTTTTCTCTTTTTTTAAAGAGCAGATAAGAGCAGATAAAAGCATTGATTAAAGAGAGTGAACACATGCAATGCAGTTATTTAACAGTGGATTGTTATTTAACAACTCGAGAGAACAACGTACTTTAATTCCTCACTGCTCACAACTGAGCTTATCTCTCCCCCTGTGGTTTTCCGCAGCAAGTTCTGATTGGTATTAAATGTCTTTATTTTAAGCTAATCATGCGGAAAAAAGAAAAAGATATTAAAATCAAGTTAAGTATCACAATTTCATTTTTTTGTTATGAATTCTGATGGCAGAAACATTGTGGTTTATGGATTAAAATGACAAATGTACATGACACAATGGTAAAAGTGATGCATTTAAAGTTTTAGAATAATGAATAGTTAATCATGCAAATAATCTTTACAGGCAATCCAGCGTAGCTAAATGCACAGAAGCAAATGTACAGTTTGTAATAAATTAAGGGCCTGTGCTACTGATCTATGGTGGGAAAAAACATCTTTCTGCTATTGCTGCTATTGATGAATTTTAGATGAGTGTTTAATTTCAGCAATGGATAATAATGGGCATCATTAATTAGAGTTAGGAGGCACAGTGTGGCACTTTTTAAATATAGATACAATTCAAAGAGTTTTACATGACAGAGAGGGAAAGTATGGTAAGCATGACACAACCATGAACTGTCACACTGTTATCACTTAAATACAACACATCCTTTTAAAGCAGTGAAAGTGGGCATTGTTAACTGTGTAAATTGTCTCTCTTGGGGAAAATTAATTGCAATAAAATAGGAATGTAAGGAAAGAAAGTGGTGGTATCTAATATTTAAATATTATAATATCTATATTTAATTTTCTATATGTCATTATGTTTACTATTAGTGCCAGTATATGATGTCATCCTTAGTTTAAAAATTCCAGATTTTATTTCAAATATGTAAATTCATAATTTTTCAGTCTTGGGATGTGATACTGCTAAACGCCTAAATAACAGCTGGAATAACAGGAATGACAAACTGTTATCACACTGAACCTGGTCAGCATTAGGAATGTGTGTTGTGTCTCAAGCAAAAAGATGAATTCTCTGATCGACATTAGAAAACAATCAAAGTTAGATCATAGTAAGACAAGGCAGTATCTCTCAACGTAAGCTATTCTGGAGTATGGCTGGAGATATATGACATCATAATATCAATTAATTACTCCTGTTTTACATGCAGCTGTTCACTGTAGCAGAAAGTCAGTTTCTGATATCTATTGTGGATTCAGTAGAAAGCAATGAGAAAGAAGCCATTTGCATATTTTGTTATTATATTATTATTCTATGTGGAACACAAACTCACATTTATCACTGAAATTGAAGTTCAATTAATCAGAAAGACTCACATTGAATTTTGGGATGGATTTCAAGAATTTGGAGTGCAGTTTTTAAGTGTTTTTTTAATATGAGTTTCTAAGTTTGCTGCTTGATAATTCAGACAATGATAGCAGAGTGCTGAAATGTGACCTTATTTATTTATTTACAAACTGTATCGTCGTCGTCGTGGTTGAGGATTGTGACTAAAAAAGAAAAAAAACCTCAAACCCCCATAGACTCCAGTCCAGTAATAAGCAGCAATGAGCAGGTTAAAGCCGGTATTAAAATGCAAAAGAAGAAGAAGAATCGCTCCCATAATGCATTGCATTGCCAACGTATGCAAACAGGAACATGGCTACCGGTGTTTAACATCAGCACTCTTGAAAAATTCTCTTGTCCCTGACCGACATAGTCTGTGATACACCAGCTTTTGCTGATCCTCCGCGACAGGAGAAAGGTCGGAGTTTATCAGTGGACTTTGGAAACAGCTCCTCGCTTCTTCGTCGGTCACAGACAGGTAACGGGTCAGTTAGCAGACGCTAGCTCCCGGTGAAGCTAACGCTACCAGTGCTGCTAATCACGTCAGTTCATTTAAATGTTATCATCGCTGTCATCTCCTTTTGGAGACGGGCTGTGAATCATTAGTCAAAGGAAGACGTGGAAAACACATCAGTATACTTTTATACCTGTGCTGTGAAACACACACATAAAGCCGCTGCATGGGGGCGGTAGTTTTTGTGTCTCCCAGACCTTTGACACGTCTGCACCTCAGCTAAAACTTAATTGTCATGTCACTCGTAATTAAACTATTAACTAGACTGCTGTTTGCTTTTAGGCCTTACAGGGAGAGCAGTGTAACAGCGTATAATGGCATATGTTTATGGTTTATAATTAAGTCACATATTGATGAGGTAAACAAGCGTGAGGGGGAATATGTTAATGTCACAGACATAATGCTGACAGAAAGAGAAAGGGCAAAATGTTCTGGAGTGACGGTGGAAGATCGGGTCCTGCTGAAGTAGGGGAGGGTAGACCACCATTTTCAGTAAGCAAGCACGGTAACAATGTGGCATTTAAGGTCTGGGAGGCCAGAAGTGACCCAGCAGAGACTCCCAATTTGGATCACTGGACCATTTGAACAAGTGAAGGAGGGCGTAAATCTTGAACCAAGTTTTACAGCTTTTCTTCCTGATAAGGCCCTCCCATATGGTTATTCATTGTGTACCTAAGCTATTAAGTGACCGAAATGTGACTGTTTTTTTTGTTTGTTTTTTAAAATTTTATTACTGTCTTCTATAGATGTTTCAGTGTTTTGTTTTTCCTTCTTACAATGGGACTACAGTAGAAATCAGTAACATGTTTTCTATCAATTGATGAAACGTCTATAATTGCAGGAGCTACCAATTTTTTTCTGTAATCATCCAAATTTATTTCTCACAGTTTAAGCCCAAAAAGTCCTGCTGACAGATTTTCATTTACTACAGCAGCATTTCCTTATCTCGCAGAAAGGTTTAGGCATGCTGTTGAATTTGTGCTTCTTTTTTTTATGTATTAACATATCTCAGAGACTAAATGTGTAGTTAAAATTCTTTACAATGACAAAAAGAAAAGTTTCACTGATGGAAGTGGGCTGTGTGCAGCCCACGATGTAAAATAAGTTTGACCTTCCTGCACTAAAGTAAGGGGTGAAAGTTAAAGGGGAAAAATAGGTATAATGAAGGGAAATGTTTAAAAATACTGATTTCAGTTTTTAAAAGGACTTAGGATTTTCAGAAGACTTGGGTATGACAGTATTTTGTTATGAGAGAATATAATAATTTTGAGGAGTACTTGAGTATGAGAATATCTCAGTTAACATTGTGTATGTTTGGGGGAAAAATAAGGAGAACTTTGGAGTTTAATTCCAGCAAAGTGGGGGATAACACATACTGATAAGGCAATCAAGTGGTGGGAGGGTTACATAGAGTGAGTGAGCATGGGAACAAAGTGTATGTAATGAGTTGTCAGAGTAATCTTGTTTAATGAAACGCGATGATATTTGCAAGCCGTCTGCCAGCCAGTGAATAGCCAAAAGCATTGCCAGTTGTTATTTGAAAATAATCAGACTTTGTAGGATATCTCTTTTTTGCTAAACATGTGCAGACTTGGTAGATGTTGCTTCAGGTAAAACTCAGATGTCTGGTTTACCCTGTTATGTAATATCAGCATCTTTTATTATTGAACAGATTACAAACCGGATTCCAAAAAAGTTGGGACACTAAACAAATTGTGAATAAAAACTGAATGCAATGATGTGGAGATGGCAAATGTGAATATTCCATTCAGAATAGAACGTAGGTGACAGATCAAAAGTTTAATCCAAGAAAATGTATCATTTTAAAGGAAAAATATGTTGATTCAAAATTTCACGGTGTCAACAAATCCCAAAAAAGTTGGGACAAGTAGCAATAAGAGGCTGGAAAAAGTAAATTTGAGCATAACGAAGAGCTGGAAGACCAATTAACACTAATTAGGTTAATTGGCAACATGATTGGGTATAAAAAGAGCTTCTCAGAGTGGCAGTGTCCCTCAGAAGCCAAGATGGGTAGAGGATCACCAATTCCCACAATGTTGCGCAGAAAGATAGTGGAGCAATATCAGAAAGATGTTACCCAGCGAAAAATTGCAAAGACTTTGCAGTTATCATCATCAACTGTGCATAACATCATCCGAAGATTCAGAGAATCTGGAACAATCTCTGTGCGTAAGGGTCAAGGGCGTAAACCCATACTGGACGCCCGTGATCTCCGGGCCCTTAAACGACACTGCACCACAAACAGGAATGCTACTGTAAAGGAAATCACAGAATGGGCTCAGGAATACTTCCAGAAACCATTGTCAGTGAACACAATCCACCGTGCCATCCGCCGTTGCCAGCTGAAACTCTACAGTGCAAAGAAGAAGCCATTTCTAAGCAAGATCCACAAGCTCAGGCGTTTTCACTGGGCCAGGGATCATGTAAAATGGAGCGTGGCAAAATGGAAGACTGTTCTGTGGTCAGACGAGTCACGATTCGAAGTTCTTTTTGGAAATGTGGGACGCCATGTCATCTGGACCAAAGAGGACAAGGACAACCCAAGTTGTTATCAACGCTCAGTTCAGAAGCCTGCATTTCTGATGGTATGGGGTTGCATGAGTGCGTGTGGCATGGGCAGCTTGCATGTCTGGAAAGGCACCATCAATGCAGAAAAATATATTCAGGTTCTAGAACAACATATGCTCCCATCCAGACGTCATCTCTTTCAGGGAAGACCCTGCATTTTTCAACAAGATAATGCCAGACCACACGCATCAATCATAACATCATGGCTGCGTAGGAGAAGGATCCGGGTACTGAAATGGCCAGTCTGCAGTCCAGATCTTTCACCTATAGAGAACATTTGGCGCATCATAGAGAGGAAGGTGCGACAAAGAAGGCCCAAGACGATTGAACAGTTAGAGGCCTGTATTAGACACGAATGGGAGAGCATTCCTATTGCTAAACTTGAGAAACTGGTCTCCTCGGTCCCCAGATGTCTGTTGAGTGTTGTAAGAAGAAGGGAAGATGCCACACAGTGGTGAAAATGGCCTTGTCCCAACTTTTTTGGGATTTGTTGACACCATGACATTTTGAATCACCATATTTTTCCCTTCAGATGATAAATTTTCTCAGTTTCAACTTTTGTGCCGTGATTTATGTTCTATTCTGAATAACATATTGACATTTGCCATCTCCACATCATTGCATTCAGTTTTTATGCACAATTTGTTTAGTGTCCCAACTTTTTTGGAATCCGGTTTGTAGATAGGCAATGGATTAGCCAGTCACTGACTAATTGTCAGCATTTTTTTATTTTTACAACTCATTAATCTTCATGACCTTTATTAACGTGCAACAAGGTAACAAAGGCAGGGTTGTATTTTTTTCTGCTTTCTCAGGGTGGGCCTCTGGGGGAAGGTGTGATTAAATACATAGGCATATCTAGTCTGCATACAGTAAAGGCATTTGGTGTTTGTTTGTCACTGTATCTGACAGAAATTGATGCATTTTTGTGATAAAGAAAACAGATGATATGCTTGTTTTGAAGTGGTTTATTCAGTGGTTGGGAATTTCCGTTGGTTCTGGCTAAAACATCTCGGGAGGGCGGATCAGTGAATACCCTAAATGGCATACATCCACTGGTTTCAGCTTCTCAAATGTCATAATACTGATACTTTTCTTTTATTAGTCAACTAACCAGTTGGAAAAACAATTTTCCACTTACTTTGTCCTAATTCCATTAATATTTATGAAAGTGTTAATCTTTAAAAATAGGTACCCAAAGTGCAATGAATGTCATTATGAATGGTTAAATGATGACCTGATATGGCTGAGCACTGCAGTTTAAACAATACATTTTGTGTTCACTGATGGTAATTACTACATAAATCTTTTAAGTTTGTTTGAGGTTGTGGAGAGAAGCTTGAAGAATCATTGTAATCGCTGCTCGTTGCACGTTGGGCAGAGGTCTAGTTCGATTTTACATTTAAACTTTTTAAGCGTTTGTCAGCAGTAACTCGTGGTTTGATGAATATTTGGTTGAATTTTGACCTTTTACTTCAGCTTTTCTGTGTGTGTTTCATGGCTGCAGCCTGTGGAGCAGGTTCAGGTCTTTTAAAGTTCATCATCTAAACATTTCCTCTGATTGCCATCCAGCCTTTAGATATATTGGTTCATTTTCACAAATTAAACCTGCCCTCTATAATAGAATACAAAAATAAAGTGATACTCCAGTGAGACTGTGTGATTTCAGTGTGGGAAACCGAAGTCAGGTATTGGTGGCTTTTAATTAGTTGCTTAGCAACATGAAGTTGGGTTG
>JAQSNX010009100.1:0-10008 GCA_029532605.1 Oreochromis grahami
GGAGAGACCTAATATTTAATAATCCACATTTCACTGTTTTACTCTTTGGTTCAGATGTGGATACTGTATTGTTCTTTCTTTGTGATTTTTTATGTTTAAGTTGTTTATTGCTGGTTTTTAGTTTGTTTTTGTCTTTTTGGGAGCTGACACAGTCTCAATGGAGATGGGTTTTTGGGGGGTAACAGGAGGAGAGAAGCTGCAGAGGCGTGTAAGACTGCAACTCTGCTTCCTGGTCCCAACTCTGGATAGTCATATTTTGGGGGTTTAATAAATTTGTCCATATTTCTAGAAATGAGAGCTGCTCCCGTGCAGTCTCTCCTAACAAGACCAGGTTTCCTCCAGAAGGTTTGCCAATTATCTATGAAGCCCACATCGTTTCTGGGACACCACTCAGACAGCCAGCAATTTAAGGAGAACATGCGGCTAAACATGTCACTCCTGGTCTGATTGGGGAGGGGACCAGAGAAAACTACAGAGTCCGACATTGTTTTGGCAAAGTTACACACCGATTCAATATTGATTTTAGTGACCTCCGATTGGCGTAACCGGGTGTCATTACTGCCGACGTGAATTATGATCTTACTGTATTTACGTTTACCCTTAGCCAGCAGTTTTAAATTTCCTTCAATGTCGCCTGCTCTGGCCCCTGGAAGACAATTGACTATGGTTGCCGGTGTCTCTAGCTTCACATGTCTGAGAACAGAATCACCAATTACCAGAGTTTGACCCCGGCGGTGTGTCGCCGAGTGGGGAAAAACTGTTAGACACATGAACAGGTTGGTGGTGTACCTGGGGCTTCAGTTTAAGACTATGCTTCCTCCTCACCGTCACCCAGCCGCCCTCTTTCCCCAGCTGCTTGGGGTCTGCCGGGGAACAGCTAGCGGGGCCTACGCTATCTTCGGCTGCACCAGCTACAGGGGCCTGGCTAGCTACGGGTGAATGAAGGGTGCGAAGCCGAGTCTCCAATTCAGTAATCCTGGCCTCCAGAGCTGCAAATATGCTACATTTGTTACAAGTATCATTACTGCTAAAGGAGGCCGAGGAGTAACTAAACATCTGACACAATGAGCAGGAAAGTGCAGGAGGGACAGGTGAAGTAGCCATGGTGCTAACGAGTCGGCTAAGCTAAGCTAGCGAAACAGTAAAGAGACAGTGAGTGAATACTTTGGCTATAAATTAGGTAGTGAGTACACAGAAAGGGTGATTCAGATGAAGCACGTTAAGATTATACTATGAAAAAGGGATGTATCAAAAGATTTAAATTAAATTGCTAAGCAGAAAAGCTACTCAGAGACACCACTGTGTTTGAGCAGGAACAGGAAGTGATACTCTACCACAAAGCGAGCGAACACCAAGTGACAGCGCCAAGTGACCAAGTCACCAAGTGACGAGTTTAAAAAAAGTAATTTTAGATAGGTTTGGGTAAAATTTCAGTGTTTAACAAAGAGAAAAACATGAAATAATGGGGAGAAATGACAGACTGAATGCATAAAATCATGCTAAAGCACTTGCTGGATAGAGATAAAGGATTTTATACAAATTACAGACTGTTGCAAAACTCAACAACATATTTGCGGTGAAATATGATAGTTTAAATGGATTTCTTGAATTGTTTATATACAGTTTAAATATTACCTCATTTGACTTCAAGGGAATTTGGCATGGCAGTACAGCAACCTGTATCTTAAGTGGACTTAAAGCAGATGGTCAGACTTGTGGCTCAGTGTCAGGCGGATGGAGAAAGTTAAAGAATCACAGCCTCTGCAGCTGGGTTGCATTTTGACCACAGCCCTCCAGCCCTCCAATTTTCAGGGGATTGAAAATTGTTTGCAGGAGATGAAAAAAATTTAATCAGCATTTGGAAATTAATGTTTAACAAATCTAATGAGGGTACCAAGTCATCAAAGTGAAGCTGGTTTATGTGAGTCCTTGCTGGCTGCAGGTGATTATTCGCTTGCTGGGGTTTATCACACTCTTTAACCCCAGCTGGTGTGGCGCAGAGACAGGCAGGCCACCCAGTTAGCAAGGGGTGAATTCCCGATTTTCAGAATAAGAGCATGTGTTTTATTTTTTTAAAAAAAAGGTGTTTTTTTGCTTTTACTTTATAGAGAAATTAAACATGTCCTTTTACAACAGTGGACTGAGATCTGAGCTTTGAAGGTTCTACTTTTTCTAAGTTTCCATGAGCAACACCAGGGAAAGTTCGCTCCTTCACTTAAAACTAATAAATTCCAGGTTCTTTAAAGAATTTGTCCACCATGATTTATCTCTGGATGTCCTCCACTACATGATTCACTGTGCCTTGTTCCTCTTCCCTGAGCCAACTTTGGTCCTGTTGTCATGTGCGCAGCTGTGTGTCACCCTCTCACAAGCCTTTTTCTCATCGCTCACCGGCCTGACCGGAGCAGAAATTAAGTACCTCTGTGAACACAACAGGTGATTCACAGTCAGGACTGCTGTCAGCATCACCGCTGAGCTAAAAGTGCATCTCTGTGCTGGGCAGTGAAGCTGGATATAATTAACCCTGCGCTGAAACCAGCTCGCGGGAACCTGCAGCTGCCAGCGAGAATAGTTTGTTGCCACTGCAAGTGAAACATGAAACAACCGTATCCAGAGAGTAACATGCACATGGTGGTTAATATTTCTGAATGCTGGATGTATGTTGCGAAAATGCCTCAAGAAAACTAGGACATCCTAACACATGTTCCAACCATATGAAGATTTTGCAACTCATGTGTCCTGGCTGACACTAAGTGCTTCTCACATACCTTACATGAGGAGTTTGGTTAGTACTTATTCATGTATTTGTTTACTGGGACTTCCTTTGGGTGTAACAGTGGTGTGTTTGATAATCGGAAGGTTTAGGCTGCTTCACTCAAAAGCTATGCTCAAAGAGTGGAGATGGGTCAAATGGTCAGCACAGGGCTACAGGTATAAATGTACAGTTAGAAGGATGCCTTTATGTCACTTCACGCTGACTAATGCTTGTTATAGACTGGGCCAAATATACAAAAAACAAACAAAGTGTCATTGTCCTGAAACCAATGTTAATTTTTCTCAAATGAAATGATTGAGACGTGATTTTAGTGCAGACTTTGACAGCTTTAATTCATTGACTGTTTAGGAATTACAACCATTTTCACCTCCATTTTCAGTTTGCCTGAACCCTAGACCTCATGCACATCACCGAACGCTGTGCTTCCTCCCTTGAGATGCTCTGCTAGGCCTTTTTTTCCACCACCCACAGATAGTGCTTGTTTGTGGGTCTCTCTGCCTTCAGCTTTGACCTCACTAATTGGAAACCTGCTCTGCTGGCCCAAAATCAGGCAAGTAACTGAGGAATATAACACTTCTTTGCCTCGACAAACTTTGCTGTCTGATCAGTTTTGCAGCATTTGGATGAACCTGAGCAGAGTGCATAGCTCCACATACTTAAAAATTCACCCTGATTCTTCTAACAGCAGTTAAGTCATCAATAAACACTAACAGCTCATGGCATAACACTGCCTCCACCATGTTTGACAGATGATGTGATATGCTTCGGATCATGAGTTGTTTCTCTCCTTCTCCAAACTTTCCTCTTCCCAACATTTTGTTAAAAATTAATCTTGCATTCAACTGTAAAAACTTGACCTTGTGTTTCTTTGTTTTTTTCAGAGTTGTGCAGCCTGTCTGAGATGTTTTCTGACAAAGTCTAATCTGCACTTCTTGTTCTTGAGCGTAAACAGAGGTTTGCACTTGGTTGTAAGGCCTCTGTATTTCCATTTAGGAGGGTGTCTCTCGATCGACCTTGACATGTACCATGTACCATTTACATTTACCTCCTTGAGAATGTTTTTAACTTAGTTATATATTGTGAGGTTGTTTCTCGTAACCACGGAAAATAATCCTGTCATTGTGCACTTTAGTTATGTTATATGTTATCTGAATTTGCCACTGAATAACCAGGGAACACCTGGCCAATGAATCTCTTTGGCACTCAATGGACTGAGCCTCTGAGAGTAGGGGGACTGTGTATATAAATGTCCAAAAAAACCCTTTGAATTAAACCAGAAAGTCAGCCCTACAGTCACATTTTGATTGTTTGATTTAAAATTCACTGTGATGATGTAAAGAAGCCAAATTACAAAAAGCCACCACAAAACTAATGGACTGTAGCTCTTGATTAAATGCTTCTGTTATCATATCTCACAACCCCCCCCCCCCCCCCTTTTTTAACCAGGTGTTTTAAATCGTAACATGTGATATTTTATTCTGTGTACAGATTGAAGAAGCCAATAAGTAAAAACACGGGAGACATCATTACAGAGGAAAAACATCGGCTCTGTGTTGTGAAGTGGAAAAAGCTTCGGCATGGAAACCTGAATATGTGCCATGGAGGTGGATTAGTGTACCAGGGCACCATAGAGTCAGACCTTATCACGGCAGCTCTTATCATAAGGACTGTTTGATATGGCCTCAATCATTGTTGAGAAACGCTTCGGTTGCTTAGTCTTTTTCTTTTTTCTTCACACAACATTAAGGCTCACCGACCAGTAGTTAAACTGAAGGTGAAACTGTTTCTGTAGATAATGTTTGGATGATCTCACTTCATGTCCACACACCAATAACACAGGAAGAAAAGAGAAAAAACCTTTGCTTTTATGCAACAGACAGAAATGTGCCTGTGTTCACATTCCTCGGTACCCATTTGTCCATCAAACACAATGTTAACGCTAGAACTAAGAATATTTGTTGTGATGGTGAACTATAGGAGGGGTGAACAAAGACTGAGTATATCAACTGCCAGGGTACAGTGCCTTTCATACTGGATGATGATGATTGCTGCTGTTGTTTTACTGTTAAAGCTCCGTCTCAGTTCTAAAGAAACCATTTTAAAAAGTTTATTTGAAAACTACATGAAAAAAAATTGAACCAATATGTAAAAAGAATATTGATTCTTACATATTGCAGTTTTTGCATCCCTTTATTGTATGGCGTTACCTGCTACCTGAAGATAATTACAATATTTAGTTGCATACATTTCTTCAACTATTGTAATTTCCATGAGATACTTTTACTTGTATTTCAGGTCTTCTTGTGTGTAATATAACATGTAACCATGCGTTGCCTGCTTATTCAATTAGAATTTCACACTTTAACACTGAGAACATTTTTCCGGTTGAAGTCAAATTCTCTGTGCAAGATTTGTTATTGTATCACATCAGCGATCCCCAACCTTTTTTGCGCCACGGACCGGTTTATGCCCGACAATATTTTCACGGACCGGCAATAAGGTGTCGCGGATAAATACAACAAAATAAAACTAGTGCCGGTACCGAAAAAAAGAAGATTTATTCATAACACAGGTGAAAAGACCCAGAAAAACCGAGTTAACGATAAAAACGATAACAAAATAACGCTGAAAACCGATAAAAATCCTGAAAACCATACATTTCACACCTGAGCCTCAACTCTCGCGGCCCGGTACCAAACGACTCACAGACCGGTACCGGTCCGAGGCCCGGGGGTTTGGGACCGCTGTTGTATCACATAGTAAAAGAGCTGCCATGCTGTAGAAATGCACTGGGGTCACATAGAGATGAGGGTTGCACAACAACCGGTAAAGGGCAGCTGAACTTCACACTCTTGTTCATGGCCCAGGTTTGTGGAGCAAAGACAATAAAGTGACACGGTAGAAAAGGTGGGTCAAGGTGACAGATGGATAGATAGTCACTCAGACAACATGTCCCGACGTATTCCCAGCAGTCCAGCACAGCTTGGGAACACCTTCCATGCTCCATATTCCTTATCATGTTTGCCTGTGTAACTTTGAAAGTTATATAACAAAGCAAAGGTTACAAAAGGATGAAGAGACACAGAGAAATGTTCTATCTATATATCTATATATAAATACATGCTGCAGGTTGTTTTAATTGTACCCTATAATGTTTTTGTGACTCTGGGATGAATGGCGAGTGGTTTGTTGATTTAAAACGTGGAGCACAATGTCTGTGCTCCTGTCTATAGCTTGTAACTTGGGACAGCTTTGGACCAAGTGTGCAACAAGACTGCCTGTCTGCTTTTGGTTACGGCACTGCGTAAATCACCCAGACCTCCAGAAAACCTCACGCGGAGCTTTAAAACCAACAAACGAACAAATCAGGTTTGTTTTTGTTCAGACGCTTGTTTTTTTCTCGATATTCATAAACACCTCATAATCTACCAAGCGTACTTTGGCCTTTTGGTCATAAAGGTTCTCGAAACATCCAGCTTGGCCCTCTCTGACCTGAAAAGCAACTCCTTCAAAAGCTTTACTAAGTCAGATCTAGCCTGATGATCTAAGAAACTGCTGCTGACATAATTTTTTATTTCTTTGGGTAACTATATCGACCGTTTGGGTAAAGCTGTATCCATATACTGTTTCTTTGCTTTGCTTAACCCCAGAGATGTACAGTATGCTGACACAATTTGTCTCCGGCATGCTGTTTTTAAAAATACAATTAAAAAAAATCTCCCCTCAACCAGAGTTTGAGTCTGTCAGCTACTGGATAGGGGCACGAGGAGCAGGATTTCTGGGAATGAAATCAGAGCTTGCTGCTAAATAGGGGTTCCCTCTTCCTTCTGGTAAATGCAACCGGGAGCGTAGGCAGCCAGCTCTTTTCCCCTGGTGGCTTTTAATATAAAGCCAGGCACATGTGCTGAGAAAATTGCAGAACATGTTTATTTTATATGCTTTTATGGTTTGGGATTTGTTGACTCAGCAGTGGATGTGCATTCTAGGCAGCTGTCGAGTTGCTTCTACGTCCTCGCAGTATAGTTGCTTGTGTTTGATCAGTGGAGAATGATACCAGCCATTCACCATCAGAGAAACTGGGAAGTGAAGTTAAACAGTGTTTTTTTTTCTTTTTCTTTTCCTATGTAAGGAAAGCTGCATGTGATGAGGACATTTGTAACATTTAGGGATGCAGTCTGTGTGCTGAGGTTGGGGCAGGGTCAAGGAGATTTAAGTTTCAGTGAAGCTATTTGCACGTCCAAGATGCTCATACATTCCTGCATTTCCACGTGGGCTCCTGCCCGTTCCTGACAGTTAACTAGGAATCCATACAAAGCCATCTATATGCTTTTCTCAGACTTTATTACATCACGTAAATAAGGAAGTTGATTTCCTGAAAAGATTTCAAGTTAAAGGAGTTTCCTGTCTGGCTCTGTTGCTAGCCTCCATGTGCCTAATGTTTCCAAACATTGGATGCTGTTTGATTTAGATTTCCCTTTTTTTCTTTTATATAAGGGCCTGAACCTCCCAACCACTTTATCAGGCTTACCTCGCTTTATCAGAGAGTAACGTGAGACAAGGCTTACATAACACATAGTCCAAGAATATTTCTGACCTCTGAGCTTCAGAGCACTTAAACTATGCAATAACCGCTCCACCAAGTTCAATCCTGGATGGTGACCAGACAGGACCCATGTGTCAAAGCTGGCCTAAAAGAGGGTTGTGCCCTTTGCGACTTCAAAAGCAAAACATATTCTTGGCAAACCTGAAAGCAAATGTGATTGTAGATGATTGTGAATCATTGGGAGCCCTGTTGTTTTTGAAAAGAGGTTTTTATTTACTTTATCAACATGCATAAAATGCAGCTAGAATTTCTTTTAAAAGTTCAGACGCTGTAACAAATGTAAATAAACCTGAATGCAATGATTTTAAATCTTGCAATCCCAAATATTTATTCACAATAGAAAAAGAAAACATATCAAAAAATGTAACATTTCAAGAAAGAAATTGAGATTTTTAGTTTGATGGCAACAATGTGTCTCAGAAAAGTTAGTATAGGATGTTTTACGTGTTTACTACGGTGTAGCATCCTGTAAACATCTGGAAACTGAGGAATGTTGTCCCATCCTTGTCTGATGTGTGATTCTAGCTGCTCAACAGTCCCGGGTCTGCTTCATTTCACTCCAAATGTTTTTACTTGGTCAAACATCTGGACTCCAAGCAGGTCAAATCAGCACCCAGACTCTTCTACCATGAAGCCATGCTGTTGTAACAGGCACAGTATACAGTTTAGCATTGTCCTGTTGAAAGGCCTTCCCTAAGAAAGATGTCATCTGGACCGGAGCATGCGTTGATCTAAAACCTGTACTGACCTTTCAGCATTGATGCTGCCTCTATTCAGATGTATAAGCTGCCAGTTTCATAGGCGCTAACACAGACTTTTGAACTGAGCTCTGATAACAACCTGGATGATCGCTGGTCTCTTCTTTAGTTGGGAGAGCACAGAGTCCATGTTTTCCAAAAAGAATTTCAAATTTTGATTGGTCTGACCACAGAACAGTTTTTCTACTTCCAGTCCATTTTCAGTGAGTTTCAGCTCTGAGAAGACGGCAAACTTTCTGGATCATGTTCACATGTTTTCTTCTTATTTGCGTGGTAGAGCTTTAACCTGTGTTTGTGGATGGCACAGCAAACTGTGTTCACAGACAATATTTTTCCTGAAGTAGTAAAATGACCTTACTTTAGTTTACACTCATCTTGTCTCCAGAAAGGAAAAGAAACAGCCTTTGCTCTTTGCTTTATTTTTACATTTCCAGCTGTACTTATCACTCACAAGTGTGATACTTTGACGGTTTAAATAGTGTATGCAGCAAAGGTGTGTCATTACTTGTTTAGAGTAATTTGGATCTTTGTTTTAGGAGATAGTGGAAATTTCTCTGATCACTTTTGCACTTTAGGAAAACATTCGCACATTCTGACACATGAAAAATCCTAAATATTTATTGAGCAGCTCTTTAGTATATGGTGGATAAATACTTTCAGATAAGGAGACAACATTAGCCACAAAAATAACTGATTATCACATGGCTGAGAAAAGTGTGGCTTTTTGTTAGCATTACTGCTGGTAGAGGCCACGAGTGCTCCACAGAGCTGCCACGTTAAGCTTGTAAACTGAAGCTTTGATAAGTAAAAATAACAAAAATTGGACTGTACTCTCCCTGCAATGATTGGAGCCCTGCTACTCCATGGTCATTCGTCACAAGTAGTGTTAGGAGTGGGATCCACACAGCAGAGAAAGAACATGATGACGAGATTGTGAAAGAAACAGAGTCAAGAGGAAGAACCTGATGATGGAGTAGAGATACCAGCTGACCAGGGTGCCACGGCGGCAGGTAGTCCTCAAGACACGCTGGTGGAGCCTTGCTGCTCAATGGCCATTAAAATTTATGTCTGAGAACTGGTTCCACTCCTGTGTTGATCTCTTTCTTTAAATGTTCACCATACAGTGTTTGTAGTCCTGACTTATTAAGTACACCAGTGGGAAGACAAGCCTGGTTACAACGAGGCAGTGTAAGTCTGCCACAGCAGAAGATATAGAGTAAAAGGATGTGTTTACTTTTTCAAAGTTTCGCTTTTCCCTATCTGACAGGTGCGTGTGTGCACAGGGGAGAGAGTGCATGTGCGCATCAAAGCTCCTTGAATGTGTTTTGGCGTGTCTTTATTTTTCCCAGGTGCACTAGAGTTCACTTTAGTACTAATGTAATCAATCAAGCAGGCAACAGAGGGAGCCTGACGTCAGCAGCACGGCCGCTTGCGTAACCTCGCTCCCCAGTGCCATAGATTTTTTCATATGGAGCAATCTGGAAAAGTAAACTTGCTCTTATCACACATTCCCTCTATCTCAGGTAGGTCCCGGTGTCCGGCTTGACTGGTCAGCTCAACCAGGTTGTATAGGCAGGTTATCTGCCACTGTGGCAGGTTGATCTTAGAGGAAAACCTAAAAGGAAACTGGGTGAATGTCACGGTCCTGGGTCGGTTCGACCCAGCATTTTGAGTTTCTTATGTTTTAGTTTATTTTCTGCATTATGGATTGTTCCTTATCCTCTGGTGCTTTGATTGTGATTATAGATATGTCTTATTCTTGGTGAGGGATTAATTCTTATGTGTATGGTTTTTTCTCGGGATTATTAGTTATATGCTGTTTCTTTGTGTCCGTCTCTCATCCCTTGATTACTGCCTCAGTGATTTAAGCC